>JASAND010009770.1:0-43569 GCA_030248195.1 Trissonchulus latispiculum
CATGCAAGCTGAAGGGCTGCTACTTAACAAATGTGTTCTGCACAAAATATATCCAGGGACGATTTTTAGTTGCTTCGATTGCTGCTTTCTAGCTAAAAGTAATCGCTTGACAAATTTGGAAAAAATTAGGCAAAATACAGGTAACGCACACATTTCAGCGTATTTCTCTATTAAACGAAGAGCGATTTCACAATAAATAAAAAATCGTTCCCATCTATTTGATGGAGGTATCGAATGATATAACCGATGTCTCGCGAAAAAATTTACTTGAGCCTGCAAAAAAATCTGGAAAATTATACTTCTTCTAAAATGTGTTAAAAATATTTTAGAAAAAGCAACATTAGTTTAGTGGCAGACATTAAAAAGAGAAAATGTCAAGCTACATTTTGATATAAAAATGGCTTCTGAACTCCATGTAATGAATGAGTAATAATGGTGCAAACTTTATGTGACCAAAGGAATCACCACATTAAAGGGGCGGCCGCCTTCGTGGTGAAAGCTGCCGAGGTGCGTTCATCACACACATTAGTCAAATCTCCAGCCTTGGTACACGCCTCGGGTAATTGCGAAGACAATTATTCGGTGTCAGCCAGTCACCCTTCCCCCAATAGTAAAAATTTAAAATTATCGTGGCCGATCACTACTCCTGACCGGTGCACATCCAACTGGAGTGGGGCGTACGGAAAAAATACTAACAACTTGAACTTGCAGTTCAAGTGCAAGTTCAAATGCGGGAGTTCAAGATACAAGGATTTTTACGAATATTGGCCCCAAGGTTTTTCTAGTTTTTGTGTAAATATGCTGCTCCAGCTTCCAAGCCATGGCGCTCCTCCTGGCTGCATATCCAGTTTTTGTCCTGCGTACTGCGGTGTAGTATCATATTTTCCCCCGTGGAGATATTTTTCCCCCCTTTCAGCTTTGACTGTTTTCCCCCCTCGGAATGTTGTCCAGCCAAATGATGCAGCAAGTTTAACAGGGTCTGGGCAGAACTCTGTTGAAATGTAGGCAAGTAACAAGTAAAATGCTGAAAATAATTTTACACGTTAATTTTAGTTATTGTTTAATTGTTTAATTAATGTTAATTTAGACATGTTAGAAAGAAACTATTTTTGCACTTGTTTTTAACACTGTTTAAAAAGTATAAAAACTGGTAATTTTTGATTAGTTTGTTAGTAATTGTTTTGTTAATAAATTAATTTTGCAACTATTAATAACTGTAAAAATGGTTTTAGAATTTTTGCTTTTCTTTATTATTTGGAAATCTAATTTTACAGTTTTACCAGTTGTAAAATTTCGGATAAAGTTTTTGTAAAATACGAAACGTGCTTTTTTAATGTTTTAATTCATTTTTACAGCACCGTTTCTTATTTTTCACACTTGTCAAAGTGGAATATTCATTAAATTTCCCTCTCCGCAAATTATAAACACTGTTTAAAAAGTATAAAAACTGGTAATTTTTGATTAGTTTGTTAGTAATTGTTTTGTTAATAAATTAAGTTAAGTTATTAAGTGAACAAGTTAAGTTTACATAGTAAGTTTACATAATACATAGTAATTTACAATGGTAAAACTTTCTCCAAGTAAATTTAAATTTTTAAGGATCATCCTGTGATGTGATGTCTGATGAACAGTGTTTAAAAACAACTGGAAAAATAGCTAAAAACAAAATTTCGTCTTGGTTCCGAACAAATAGAAAGCTATATTTTAAGATTGTTTGGCTGGAAGGATCAAAATATTCCATCTTCAAAAAATCAGAAGTTTCAAGGATACAGCTTACTAAAAACAACAGTTGTTTATAATTTGCGGTGAGGGAAATTTAATGAATATTCCACTTTGACAAGTGTGAAAAATAAGAAACAGTGCTGTAAAAATGAATTAAAACATTAAAAAAGCGTTGCTGATTTTACAAAACTTTTATCCGAAATTTTACAACTGGTAAAACTGTAAAATTAGATTTCCAAATAATGCAAATAATAAGAAAAGCAAAAATTCTAAAACCATTTTTACAGTTATTAATAGTTGCAAAATTAATTTATTAACAAAACAATTACTAAAAAAATAATCAAAAATTACCAGTTTTTATACTTTTTAAACTGTTAAAAACAAGTGCAAAAATAGTTTCTTTTTAACATGCAAATTAACATTAATTAAACAATTAAATAATAACTAAAATTAACTTGTAAAGTTATTTTCAGCATTTTACTTGCTACTTACCAACATTTCAACAGAGTTACTGCTTTGCCCCTGTTAAACATGCTGCATCATTTGGCTGGGTTTCATTCAGAGGGGGGGAAAATATTATAGCTGAAAGGGGAGGGGGAAAAATATCACGGGGGGAAAAATATTATACGACACCGGCGCTGGAGCAGAAAGATGATGAAGAAGGAAAGAGCAGAGTAACAAACTAAATCCGAGGCCAAATGTAGATATTTTCAAACTTCGAGAGCCCGAAAGTATTTTGATTATTGTCGTGCAATATAACTTTAATTTGCTGGGAATGAAACAACTTCTCTTTTAGTTTTCCAGCTACAGTAAGAAAAGTTAACAGTTTCATGTGGCCTGGTTTATGCGCATTGCTTCTGCTTTTTAGCGAACTTTTGAGTTCATTTTAAGCTTAGCTAATGCTCTAAATTGTAAATTTCTGACTGTTGATTTGTATCCCGGCAGCGGCAGTGGCAGTAAACGGACGGCCTCAAACACTAACTACTACTGATTGTCTAATTTAATAATCTTTTAGCTGTTTTAATCTGTTGGTGGGATGCTGTACAGGTTGCAATTTTGCTGTCATGCATTTTCGATTAATTGTATGCGCTTTCCTGGTATCAGGTTTATTCATTTATGCTGCTTCATCTGCTCAAAACAACACAAACAATGCAACCGCTCAACAAGCAACAGGTGATACCACAACAGTATCTCCAAACACACTGGCAATTCCTGGAAAAAAGAAGGTCAATTTGTGGAGCCATTTAGTTACCAACAGACTCATAGCGGCTGCCGGATCAGAAGGAACAAAGTGGGTCACAAACTGGTACACAACTTCACAAACCGGCATGGCATCATAGCTAAGTTTTTGGTTTGGTTATTGTCAATTTGGTTGGGATAGAGATGACATGGCGGGTGAAAAAGGTCCCTCTATGTCTATCTCTAATCTCCAATTAAATTTTAGCCGTTAACTGGATTTTATAGCGAAAATCTTAAAAGGGTATTTAAATTTTTAATTAATTCATATGAATGCACAGTTCATGAAAACTTTAAGAAATACGGACTTTTCATCACTATCCTATCTAGTGCTCGCCCTTCCCTTCCGGATCCTTTTCTGCAGCCATGGTTTTTACTTCCCAAGCTGTCGAGCAAGCTTTAATAGTTTTCCGCCATCCTAGTTGTGCTTGACATGCGGGGGTCAGTGGTGGTTGGCCAGACAACCATTGCTGACCTGGGTGCAACTGAAATAACCGTACGTCTGACTGGCTTGGGGGTCATGTTTCTGTCCTTGACCTTCGCTTCTCCGCTTCTTGTCCGTATTTTCAAACGGTCTGCGGAGAGCAGCAACGTAATGGCCACATTGTGTGCCGCGTTTGCTAGGCCCTTCTCAAAAAAAATCTGTTGGTGAAAACACAACATCTCTTTGAAATGGGTTCATTTTCTCTTGAACCTGAAAAAACTAGCAAAAAGCACTGCTGTTACACGCTTGAGCGCCTTGAGCGTATGGCATAGCAAGCAACAATTTTATTCAAAATTCGAATATACTATAAATCAGTTTTTTGCTTTTCCGATTAATTTTAAGTACCCAATCTGATTTTATTGGGTTGCTGCTTTTTTACCAAAAAAGGCAACCCATTAATTTGGTATGTCCGTTATTAGTATTTCTCCGAATTTGTATTCCCCCTTCTATCTCGAGATTGGCTGGACCGATCTGGCTGAAATGTTGCATGTAAGTGAAGGGTGACCTAAACTGCTCCCGGAATTTTTAAAAGTGGTATATAAGGGGGGACCAAGGGAAACGTAAAAAGTTTTTGTCTCCGATTTCGCTCAGAAGTTGGGCATTGACCAATTCGATGGAGCTGATTTTGAAACTGAAATCGAGATTTCCGGAAAATTTATGATTACGGAATATTCGCTCCGGAAAATTCGGGATTTTGAAAAATTTCTTCAAAATTGGTCGATACGGCACTCAAATCAAACGTCGAGCTGAACTGCTTTCCTGCTTGTGCCATTTTTCGGAAATGCGTATAGCGAAACTTATGACCGAAAAACAGAAAATCCGGGAATTCACGAAAACCCGGATTATGGACCAAAAGCTATTGTCTCTGATTTTGCCCAAAAGCTGGCCATAGCCTAATTCAATGGCTCTAATTTCGAAACTGAAATAGAAATTTCCGAAAACTTTACGGATTTCGTGATATTCGAACAGGAAAATTCAGGATTTTGAAGTTTCTCCGAAAGTGGTCGATATGGTACTCAAATGAAAGATGTCGTCGAGCTGAGGAACTTTTCTTCTTGAGACATTTTCCGGAAATGCCTCTAGCGAATGTTACAACCGAAAAATTGAAAATCTGGGAATTCACGATCGACAACGCTGATTTCGAATTTAAAATCAAAATTTCCGGGAAATTGACGGAGTTGGGGATATTTGACACGGAAAATTGAGTTATCTTGTTTATAAGAAGGAAAATGCTGCGGCAACCCATTCATGCCTACTTGCTTGTCATAATTTTAAGTTGGTACAATGGTGGTAATGTATGGAGTAGTGATGGGCACTGGATATCCGGTTTTTCAAAAATTCCCCGGAAAATATTTTTGTAACGAAGGTTGCGGCTTGGTTGCATGATAGACATTCACAACCTGCCGAAAAATTGACAGAAAAATTGAAAATTTACTGCAAAATCGAAACATTTTCTTGAAGTTAAGTTTTGAATAGGCGGGTAACCGGATATCCAAATATCCGTTAGCGCAAAAGAGGCGGATATGAAATGATATGAAAAAAATTTCCGGTGCCCATCACTATGGAGTATTTAAAAAGAGCTGTTAGAATAATGACACTGTGTTACATACAACGCTTAATATTATAAAAAGAAAAACCACACAATTTATTCCCAACTCAAACATAGATACATACGATTGCAACAGATTACAAACAGATATTTACAATAAAGATAGGAATAAAACCCGGAATTTAAATTCTCCATAAAACGAATTCCTCATTCCGTTAAAACCACCACCGGTTTATAATCATCGGGAACGTCATCAAAATTCCACTTGAATCGTTTCGTCAGAAACTTTCGAAACTTCTCGCCTGCCAATTTCAGCTCCGTCTCCAGATTATCCGCGGAGCGAAAAATCTCAAACAAATTACTGAGGGTGGCAACCAGAAAATTATTCCTGGAAATGATGTCCACAAAAAAGTCTTTCGGAATCTCTGTCAACTGATAGGATAGGACATTCATAAACTTCCGATAGAAGGCCGGTCGTTGTTGTACGGCCGTTTCACAGGAGCACACCAACTCCACGAGGGACTTCCAGTGCTCAAAAGCCTCATACATCTGACCAATCAGAAAACAGACAAAGGCAAACTGTAGCTCTCCCAGGAGCAAGTCCTCCTGGCTTTGAGGGGCGGTCGGCAGTTGGGCCAGAAATTCGTTCAACTGAAAAAACAGGAATAAAAGTTATCCAAGAAAGCTAACTAAAATTATTTATTATTATTCGGAATTATTGTATTATTTATTTATTATTTATATTAATTCTGAGGTCTTATTACTAGCCACGACATGATACTTGACCTATCCTCTACTCTAGAAAAACTTTACGCAGGTTAGAATCAAGCCTACTAACGCCACTCACAAAGACCTTTTTTTCCTAAAAGACATTTTACAATTCTTGACTGGAAAATGCATCTAAATTTAGCCAAACTGGATGTTTTGCGTCAAACGTCAAGATTTGCAAACAATTTGCTCGCTCGGTGGAACCCTCTCCATAAAAACTTTGCCTAAAAGCGCCAGCCCCCCACCCCAACTTGGACTGCTACTGCCCCCTACTAATTACTATTAGCCCTCGAGTGCACGGAGATGGCATACGCAAACTCGACTAGCGAACTGATATCGCATAGTAACGAGTAACAACGACCATTGATGGATCCAGGGGCCAGTTTCATAAAAAACCGTCTCGAGTTCTCGAGTTCTCAAGTTTTCGAGTAGTCTGTTTTCAGCAACAACAACCTTTTTTTCTATTAAAAATTATATGTAATAGTATCTACGGAAGATTTTATGGTGATTTATTCAGTCAATTATAAAAGTTATTGAAGCATGAAGAAAAAATTTACGAATTTAGATTTTCAAAAATTTAGGTCTCAAGTTGGCGAAATTTTCTCTGGTCGAAATCGACCAGAGAACTTGACTCGAGAACTCGAGAACTTTTTCAGCGTGACCTTCAATGCGACTTGCGGATCTCGAAAACTTCCAGCGTAGTTTAGCTACTGGAACTGGACTCGAGAACTCGAGAACATTTTTATGAAACTGGCCCCAGGTCACTTATCCTTGACCCAGGAGATCCGGTTTTCCAGAAAATCCTGCATAAAATCCTACAAAAAATAGATTTTTCCTGAAAAGGCTATGCTTTTGACGAACGAACATCCTCAGTGACCGGTCCGACCGAAGTGTTAATTAAGCTACAGTTCTTGTTTTACAAACGGAAAAAAGCAAGTAGGGCTGGGCTGGCATAATCTCCCGAGAAACTAAGTTTTTTCAAATTTTTCATGTCTTTTACCCATTAAAACAGGAAAAAGTTTCAAACATTCTGGTGAATCAGGATCACAGCTTCAAGACCGGGTTGAAGCTCTTGACCCGCTCCAAGACATGATCCGAACTGACCAGTTTTCATCACTGGTAGATAACCACATTTTCGGGGACAGAGAAAAAATTCCAGAGCTTTACACAACAGACCAACCCCGCCCCCACGGGAAAAAAGCACCTACCATTCCGCTACTATCCATGCCTTGACTTGTCCTATCCGCCGTTGACGTAAACCAAGAGACACTGCGCCGGGGCAGCGGGGTGAGGCGAAGGCCCGTGCCCGGCTTAACATGCATTATGGGGAGACCCTGCTGATCAGTGATTCGTTTCCTGATCGGATGCTGACGATCCACCCGGTGATAGTCGGCCGACTGACTGGACAGATCTTCAGCGGAGGAGAGTTCGGCTGAAATAGACAGAAAACAGACACAAAGAATGAATTATTAAAGGCTGGTTAGATTTCTGGATGTCCACGTTTTGATAGTTTTCTACTGAAAGATAAATACAAATCTAGACAGGTAACATAAACAAATAAATTAACTAAATAAATAAATAAATACGTACTGTAGAGTAAGGATTGCAGTGTTTTTTTTGCTCAAAAACGCGTGTAATTACACACTTTTTTCTGGAAAATAGCAAAAAATATTTGGCGACTGTATAACATTACACGAAAATTTTGGACGAATTTTGCCTAATAGTCGGAACTTTTTCGAATGAGCATTGATTTGTTCACACATATTTACCGTTTCTGGGGGGCTTCGCCCCCCAGACCCCCCTCTATACATTGTATTACATTTAATTTTGGTGTTGCCCAAGGATTTGCTTTATCTGGACTTACCAATCCACGATTAGTTAGTAAAGACACATATATTTGTTCATTCATTATATTATATACACTTAGTTCAGATAATTTCAGAACAGGTTTGTGCTATAGAAGGCTTTACGAGAAAAACTTTGATTTACGTTGGGCACATCTGCCCAACGTAAATCCTGTTGCTTTTGTTGTCCTGTTGTTCCTTTTTTAATTCTCTAGCTATGTACATATATACCTATGAATGCTATGAGCATTGTATATAATTTATTTATATAGTTTTGTCAAACTGATTTGGTAAAGCTTCACCAACTTTTGCAGTACACTATATATTTGAGATTTCAATTTTCACTTATAAAGAACCTACTTCTTAAAAATTAGAAATTATTTGTTACAATAAAAGTCTTCATGTAGTAAGAAAAACGCGAGTAAATTAGGAATTTTTATGTAGTTACACACTTTTTCTGAAAAATAGCAAAAATTTTTGGAGAGCTGTGTAACGTTACACACAAGCCGTCGGCGAAAAAAAACACTGAAGGATTGTACCCAAAAATTCATACACTATGTATATTAACAAACAACAAAAGTATATATTTGAATTATCAGTTTGCCAATTTTCCAGTACAATGCTTTACTGTTTTGCTGCAGCATTAGGCATCACAAAGTGATGACCATCACGCCGTAAGGACGGTCAAAAACAACTCAACCAATTTGCCAGAAGAAGTCTCAAAACCTGGTCGATAGATATCACAACGAATGATATCAGCATCAGAATTTGTGTCTGAATTTGTAGGAACTAGGAAACACCCGTTTCCGGTCAACTCAGTAGGCCAACTTGCAGGCTAAATAAGGGTGGTAACCTGGTGAGTGGAGGTTTTTCAGACAATTCTAAAACTGCCCGTTTTTCTGTTTTGGAAGCTAAGAACTGGAAACCCCGTTTTTGGAGGGAGAGAACCCACCGCCCCACTCCCTCCCCATTTTGGACGCAACCTATTCCATCGACTAAACAACACGGGAAGAATATAAGTATATACCTTGGGAGGTAATACGACCCCCAGAGTCCGGGGGGCATAGGCGCTCCACCAGGTCAGGAGTCAGATAGTTGCTGAGGGAAAACCACTTCCGATACATCTCGTAGGGATAGGGTCCCAGGTGTGGGTCCAGGTCCCGTAAATTCTGCCGCCCGTAGCGTTCAGCGTCCTCCGGTCTTACGTCAATGATATCTGAAGAAAAGAATGACGATACAGAAATTTGGGAAAAAATCGAAAAAAACTACGTTTTACTTATATACAGGTTCTGTTCAGTTTTAAAGCAAAGCAATCTGTTTGTTTGGAAAGAATATCTGAAAAAGTACTGAAGTCTAACAAGGGTCATGCCAAGCCAAGACCCAGACCACAGAACAACCGTAACATTTTAAGGTGCATGTGCACACTTTTCCAACCAAACTGTCCACTCCCAAAAGAATATGGAGGCTTTTTATGGCTCAGGAATAATTCTAAATTGTAGTTTTTAAACAGCTCCAACACTTGAAGTGTCCTCCTAGTCCAAGCGTCACTTGAATAGCCGAAGGGGTGGTGGGAGGAGAAAATCGCTAAAAATTCGTACTTAAAAATTGCTTGCTCCCGCCCCCCTGTTCGAAGAAATCCTCCACTGGATGTCCCCCCGCCAAAGTTCACCCCTGTCCAGAAAAAGCCTATCAAATATTCTGTCCCCCCTCCCCGTAATCTTGACAGAATGCCAGCAAACCTCTGGCATATTTTCAGTGGAGGGGGGTGCCCTCCGCTCGACGACCTAACCCCACCCCCATTCGAGGAGCCCGCCCTCCATGAAATTAATTCCGACGTAACTCAAACAACCAAAAAACTTACCAAATTTTACCATTTTCACCATAAGGTAGGTTTCAGAAAGTTTTCCGGCTTCGCCGGATTTTTAAAGGAATTTTCGCGATTTTCGCTTGAAAACACTTTAAATTAGCTATTTTATCAATTATTCGCAGTTGTTACGCGTCATACAAACGTAAAAATTATAGAAAATTTCAATGTCCCCCGCTCTGGCACTTTTTTAGTGGGGGGGGGGGGTGTGGACCCACCACTTTTCGGTTCCCCCTCCACTTTTCGGAGCCCCACTTATCGGCAAGCCCCCACCCACTTTTTTGGGGGTCGCCCAAAAGTGTCATAAAATTAGGTTTTTGAGGACAAATTTTCTCAACTTTTAGCTAATTTATGGACTTATAAGTTCATTTTAAGTTTAAAAACAGCGATGTTTTGCGTTTTTACCTTAAAAATGCTCAGTTTTCGCTAAAAATTTTGATATATTTTTACCTTTGGCCCGCCCCTCCCCCCACTTTTCGTAAGCCCCCCCCCCCCACTTTCAATACTCTAAAAAATGCCAGCACTCTGGGTGAGCCACCCAACGAGCCCCCCCCCAAGAAAAAATAGCCAAGAAATAAGCCAGAACCTTCATCCGGATTGGACCACCGTTTGACCAGGACCTCCTTGGATTTGAAGTCATGAAATAGGCCAATACGAGGCGCCACTCCACCCTGTTTGCTGACAGCACTGGAAATAAAAAAGTACGTATATATTATACACTAATTTAAATCTGCTTAAACAATTAACAATTAAACAAGAAAATGGCACAATGAATGTATAACAGAAAAATATTAAAGCGGTCTTTCTGGGCTTATTTTAGGCAAAAATAAGTGGGGGGAGGGAGAGTGGGGGGGGCGCGCCCCCCACAAGTAGGGGGAGGTCGAAAATGGGGAGGGGGAAATCAAATGGGCCAAAAATAAAAATGCTGTATAAATAGCCTGTTTTCCACATACACTGCTATAACTATGCTTAAAAGTGCGCAAAAATCAAGTTTTAGCATCAAAAAGTCGATTTTTGATCAAAAATTTCCAGCGAAGCCCGAAAATTTTTGAAAATTTTGATCAAAAATCCTAAAAATTTGGCAATTTCTGGGCACCTTAGGGTAAGTGGGGGGAAGCCCAAAAAAGTGGGGGTGGGGCCGAGTGGGGGGAACCCAAAAAGTAGGAAGGCGCCCCCCCCACCCCAGTAAAGTAAACCCAGTTTTTAGAAAAATTTTGAAAAATTTTGGAAGTCTTTTTGACTTTAATTTTGTTAACACAGTAAATATTTTTCTAATCGTAACACTTCAAATTCTCCAAATTAACGCAGTATAACAACCAAGCATGCCCTAACATAATAGGTAATGAAGACAAGAATAGTGACAAGACATTGGCAATAATCTTTCGTTCATCATAAAAACGTTCTAATTATACACCAGTTTCCCAGAGTTTCAAACCATCTTTAGCTTAAAACTCAAATACCAGCAGGAAACACTGTAAAACTTAAAAAACAACCCCAAAGTTAAACCCAAATCTTCACCTGCAGTAGATAAAATGCACTCCGGGCGGTATCATCTTAATGCCCTTGAACTTTGACCCGGTGGCCCAGGTACTGTAGTCCACCCCAAACTGGGAGCCAGGGGGCATATCCAGGAGCAAAAACGCAGCACCGTGCTCAAACAACTGCCTGGCTACTTCCTGATCCTGAACCGAAGTTGAGGGCAAACTGGTCAAATGACTAGCAGCAAGAGACGTCATTCCAAATAAAAGTATATAAACTAAACATTCAAGATTTTGTATAAAATAAATAAGCCCTCTGGGCTTATTCTAGGAAATTTTTCTTGGGGAGTGGACTCTTTGGGGTCACTCTTAGGGGGGAGGCGAAAATTTTTCTAAAAACATGTTAAAAATTGCGCTAGTTTTTATAGTTTTATAGTTTTCAGTGCAAAAATAAGCGGATTTTGTGTTAAAATAGGCAAAAATCGAGTCAAAATCTCCGGCGAAGATGGAAGTCTTGAAAATTTGGCTTTCTGAGCAATTTTTTCAGGGCAAAAGTTTTTGGAGGGAGGCCATTTTTTTCTTTGGAGGGAAGGTCGTTTATGGGGAGGGACCCCCTCCCCCCGCCCAATAGAGTAAGCCCAGTTCCTAAATTCAAAAATTTGGTAAAAGCTATACACAATCAGTAACGCAGACCTGCCTCAAACAACGTAAGAACCGCCTCAAACTCACCAATTAAAATACCTGTAAAGCTACCTATATTTTTTCGGGGATTTCCGGGCAAAAAATATGATCAAAAGGCCAAAACTGGAGAAGGTAACTAAAGTGGGTCTCGCTAACGTTGTCAAAAACTTGCTAATTTCTACACAAGCGGATATAACTTTAGTCTGTAACGATTTTAGAACAAAAAATTCCACCGAGAAATAGAAAACTTGGGAATAATTTCACTTGCTGTCCAACTTTTAGAGAGTTTAGAAAAGCCCAAGAGTGGGGAAAGCGGCTGGCTTTTTCCTACAGGGGGGGGGGGGGGGCCAGAACTCAAAAGTGCCCGGAAAAATAGGGTTTTGAGGGGAAATGTGTTGAAAATTTTTTCCGGCTTCGCCGGATTTTTACCCATGTATAAGCACTATTTAGCTATGTTAAGCTTAAATTTAAGTTAAAAATAGTCAAATTTTTTAGCTCAGCAGCAAAAAATAGCTGTTTTTAGGCATTTTTCGAAAAAATTTTTCTTCCCCCCCCAGAAATCCGAGCCCCCCCAGCCCCACAGACTTCCCCCCCCCAGAAATTTTTGCTTAGGAAAAAGACAGAAGGGGTCAAGCGAAGAAACCCAATACACGGGAACCCTGCGGTAAAACTCCTTGTATTAGTACGTAACTCAACTTTCCAAGTATGTATGTACTCAATTTAACTAACCATTCGCATAATCGCATTTAATAATTTTAGCCAAGTATATACATTCTGTATTAAAAAACTGTAAAAACAACCGCTGAACCTTTGTAGCATAAATGGTTTTCCTCCACAAGACTAAGATATTTCAAAGGAAAAATGAGATAAGCTCAAACTGGTTTTTCGGAAAACCCGGAAGAACGAAAATCCGGACTTTTAGGCCTTCGGATTCGACGCCCCACCCAACTCAACTCACTACATCCTCCTATAAGTTTATTATAAAAGGCTAACTTTCCTATCCTTGAATCTATAATACTCCGTCACAAATAAGACAAAAATTTTTCCCCAATCAAACGGAATTCTTGTTGTTATTGCCAGCCCAGAGGATATACGATGGCGATAACCTTTGTCTCTCCCCATCAGTCATAGCTAGCAGGACTCTCGCTTCGTCGCCTGAATGCTGTCCTACAGTGGGAAGCTGGAGCAGATACCTTCTTGGCTTTTCGGCTCCGGTAGTAAGACATCCGTTAACTGCTCATACGCAAGGTAGAGGTGCAGAGCAACTGAATTCTTTGCATCAGTCATTGACTATATGTGACTGGTACTAAGGTGCGATAAGGCGATATTTCCAACCTGCCACAGCGCATGGGGCGCAGGTGCTCATCTTTGCATTCTCGGCTGTAGAGCCAGGAGTGGAACATCAAATGATGATGGAAGCCGGGGAAAGGGACCCTTTTACACAGACTACTGTTACCTTCTCTCACCGCGATGTTATCCTTTTACCGACCAGTTAAGGATGGATAGCTGGGCATGGTTGGGAGTCTCGGTCTCGGTCTCGCCCAAAAGCCGAGACTTGGCCAGTCTGGGTCTCGGTCTCGGTCTCGCCCAAAAGACGAGACTTGGCCAGTCTCGGTCTCGGTCTCGCTCACCCAAAAGTCTCCGTCTCGGACCGAGACCGGAAGTTTTTGAAAACGTCAAATTTCAGCGAAAATTTTAAATCAATGCAACGAAAATTAACAGACGAGGTGCAGAAACCGTATGTTTATGTGTTAAAGTCCCTAATACTGGACCTAAGCCTCAAAAACTGGAAGAAATTAAGTTTAAGCTTAAAATGGTCAGTCTCGGTACCCTGGTCTCGGTCTCGGTAAAATCTCGGTCTCGCCCAACCCTGTAGCTGGGTTAACTAGAGCCGAGAAAGCTTTATGGCATCAGGGGATCGAACCCACCACCATAAAGGCCGTAAATTCCAACCAGCGCCATAGACCACTTCAACTAAGCTACTGCAAGAAATCGAGTAGGGGAAGAGTAAGTAACATAATTTGAATTACCCTCCAAGAAACTCCAACCGTACTACAATTCACAAGACAAGCAGCCAGCAGTTTGTGAGGAATTTTGCAGCCCAGTCCTACCCAACTCGGGCTCGCTCAAGTAGATTCGTCCTTACTATATATAACTCAAATCATTGAGACCAGCCGCAGTTAAAGAAACTGTATATAATTGTTACACCAATAGCTGCAACCCGTAAATTTAGGCCTCAGGCGTGACACGAACCTACCACTTCCTGGATTTATTTCAAGCAAAAATAAGTGGGGGGGGGAGGGCGAGTGCGGGAAGGTTCATTTAGCACCAAAATGGATAATTTTAGACCCAACTACCCGGCGAAGACGGAAAAGTATATGACTGAAAAATAACTGACCAAAAACCCTAAAAAATTTAACATAATTCTAGGCACCCTAGGGTGGAAGCCGAAAAAAGTAGGGGTGGGGTCCACTGAAACAAACCCAGGACTTCCGCAGGAGTGCTTGAACTGATCGTAGCAGTACGCCGGAAAAGATGGCACCTCCTGAAACATAGCGACAGCTAGTCATGGTGAAAATCTAAGGGAACCAAAGGGAACCATTTTTTTACTCGTCTGCAGTTCGGCCCATGTCAAGATAAAAGTTAGAACCCCCAGAACCCCCATCAGAAAAAAAGGAGGTTCTCAAATTTTTTTCATGTGTTTGTATCCAGGACTTTGATTTGTATTTGACTACGTTGCGGATCCTTTCCTGCGACAGGCACTTCCGCAGACATGATATGTTTATAATACGTGTGTAAGTATCCCAATCATCAAATTTGTAGCATATAACCGGGGTGTACTGGGGGGGGGTCCTCCTGGCTTTTCTCAAATTTAGACTGAAATTAATGTTATATGCTGCATTCAATATCCACAATATGGGTATCAATCGAAAGCTGACGACAAGAAAAACAAGTTCGTTCTAGATCTAAGTCCAGGCAACGCACACATACTCGGACTCCGTGACCCTCAGAACTTCCAGCAAACACTTAAAACTAAACAGTGGAGGATCAAATCTCTTGAAAGAATTTCAGAAACCCCATCAAAAATTTGAAACTAAATATTTGTAGTTACGGATCAAATCTTTTCGAAAAGTTAAGAACCCCAAGAACCCCCAGAACCTCCATCAAAAAATGAAGCTAAACATAGTTTTAGATCAAATCTCTACAAAAAATTAAGAACCCCCAGAACCCCAAGAACCCCTATGAAAATAAAAGCTCCAAGAAATACAAGTGGTAGATCAGAGCGCATCAGAAAGTGACTTTTATCTTGACATGGGCCTGCAGTTCCATACTGTCACACCCTCAAGGTCTACCTGACAAAACCTAGCATTTGTAGATTTCTGAAAATGGGGGGAAAGGCTGTCGAACAGTGAGGGGCAAGACAAAGGTATAGTCTTCCCAAAGTTTTAGTCAAAAACAAGCATTTTAAAGTCAAAAATGTAGAACAATTGTTATCCCTATGCCTAAAGTATACGTAATATGTTCATGACCTGGACCCCGTTGCATAAAAGTAAGGAGTAATTACTTGTGAATTGTCATTAGTATTATGTCAGCAGTGTCATGAGTCGTGACATTTGCGTTGCATAAAATACTAATGACACTAAGACTCCTTACTTGTAAGTATTCACGGGTTTCTTACAATTTACTAATGACTTTTTCGGGAGTTTCTTTCACTAGTCCTTTGGCAGAAACTACTGATGTTCCAGTCACTGAGAGATCGAAACTAGGTTTCAGTTTGTGCTAGTTTCAGTTTCAGTCACTGAAACTGAAACTGAAACTAGTTTGAGAAGAGACCTGTCCCTGGAACTGAAAGATTTTTAGGAAGCCGACTGAAACTGAAACTATATTGGGTAAAAGACTGAAACTAGTTGATTTATTTATTAAAATCTTGAAAATTTTAAGGTTCTGAGCTTCGACTCTGTTAACATTGCTGTAACAGATGCTGAATAAACATTAAATTGTGCTTTATACTACCTCAGAGAGCTGGAAACCGTTGTATTTAAAGCGAACTGAAACTGAAACTCCGACTGAAACTAAAAACTGAAATTATTTTACGTTGCCGACTGAAACTTAAACCGAAACTGAAACTATTTTGGTCCGCCGACTGAAACTGGAATTATTTCGGACCACCGACTGAAACAAAAATCGGCTACTGAAACAACACTAGCAGAAACTGACAGTAAAGCTTTTAAAATCAATAAACATTATGTATTTGAATTGTTTTTTTAATTTATTACGATTATGGAGCACATTATTGAATGTAAACTAGTTGTATACAAACTATAAACAGATTTCAAAGGTTAACACTAACCGCAAATCAGAACAACTGCGCGCAAGAAGCGCATGAAGTAAAGGAATTCAAGTTGTGATAGGAAAACCTAAAAATTACGTCGAAATTAGAAAAGGTCATATTTTGAAATTCATGGTAAAAATTGACCCGTAGAAATGACAATATATTCAGCAGTAAAACAAGTCAGACTAATAGCCGTTATGCAACACTGTTGTTTCATTAGTAAAATTCAGGGTGAAAGTTGCACTGCTTTTATTGATGACTTTTCAGACTAATAACACCCGACTTTTATGCAACCGTTACTAGTGACATTTCAGTAGTAATTACGCCTGACTCAGGAGTTTTTATGCAACGGGGCCCTGGATTAACTGGCTTGATGACCCAAGCAACTTAAAGGTGTGCCGAAGAAGTGTGAGACTCCGTACACGAGAGGGAGACCTTACCCACTAAGATAGTGCCAGCCTAACCGAATTCTAACCGAATTTATATAAATATGATCTTCAGCTGCTAACACTCCAAACTATTGAAAACTAAGAATTAATTAATTAATTAATCTCAAACACTAAACAGATGCGAGACAATAAATAGTTTACTATACATTTTCACAGACAACTTTATACTCTGTATAAATACGTAGCACAAAATTCACAAACAATAGGCTGTAATTCAATCGTTGTACAGACTACAACGCTAAACATTGGCATTCATGTGTAAGGTTTCGAATTCTGAAAATCTCAAGTTTCAAAATTCTGAAAAATCCAATTCACTTCACAAAACCGAGATTACAAAACACAGAGCTAAATTTAAAGTATGCTCCGTATACTCCGTATAGCATACTCCGTTTCAATTACATTATCAAATAAAATGTAAAAACCTAAACCCCCCGAAATGTCGCAAACTAATCGTTGCTAAAAATTATGCTTCCAAATGTAAGAAACTTCGACAAAATTGAACCCTGACATGAACTGTATGATAATTTGATTGTACGTATATATGTTAACCGGGCTACTTTATGGATTTTTTACAGATGTTTGCAAAAATCTTGGCGTATTTAAGTAGAGAGAGACACAGAGAAAGACACAGAAGCTATTGGATGATGGTGATATCTTCAACTGAAAGATTTTGAAAATTGGACTATATTTTGGCAAACATTTTTTACACACATTGGGGAAAGCCAAAGTCACAGGAAACGTAGGAAGATAGAGAAAGGTCGATTCAGGTGGCTGTCATTCAAAACCAAAAAATTTGCCACCTGTCCAAAAACCGAAATCAAAAATCCCTAAAAATAGGAGGTACCAAACAAAACAAAACTAACACTAACAACAAAATTTTCATCTACAATTAATATCAAGAAAAAGAAGTTTAATGGTTAACATCTTGTCAGGATGTTTTCCAATCCAGGGCAGAATTGGAAATGAAAACAATGGCCCGGTCCTTGAATTCGTAGTAGGAGGTGGCATGAAATGCAATGTTGGACAGGACAATGATGTATTCACAGCCAGCAAACAGGGAATATACTAAAATAATCATAAGTTAAAATAAAATAAATGTCATTTACATGCTGTTTAGTTTAAATGTCACAGCAATTATTTCTGTGCTTTTTTTACTGGGGGGGGGGGTGGGGGGCGCCTCCCCCCACTTTGGGCCCCCCACTCGGCCACACCCCTACTTTCTTGGGCTTCCCCTAGAGACCTTCACGGGCCTGAATTTTCAGGCCCGGCCCGGCCCGTAAAAATTTCACCTCGGCCCGGCCCGGCCCGGCCCGGTTGAAAAATTTCCCGACCTCGGCCCGGCCCGGCCCGGCCCGCTCCAACTTAGGCCCGGCCCGGCCCGTAAGCTCAAAAGTTAAGCCCAACCCGGCCCGGGCCCGTTTTGTCGTTAGCCAAAATCAAAGTAAGGGGTTAAAATGCATAGAATATTATTCCTCATGGCAGATAGCATTTTTAAACGATTTCTCGTAGCTCATGTTTATTTAGAGTCGATTAAGAACAGTCAGCGGTTCCGTTCTTGTTTACAGGAAAGAATACACTGACCGACCAGTTTCGTGATTCAAATATAACTTGCAATTAATTAGGAAACTATACTTTCCAAATATTAAAAATAATTATATAAATAACTAAATTTCAGATGCTAATGTACAAATTCTAGCTAAAGGTTACGTTATATAAACGCAAATGAGCTAAGTGCATACGCCAGCAACTCTGAAAGAGAAAGGAAATCAAGTCAGATCTGAATAAAAGTAACAACGATTATTCAAAATTATATTTGGAAAAGAATAAAATCTCCAGTATAAATTGCCGAAACTAAAAAGAAGACAAAACCTTCTGATGAAAAACAGCAGGCCCGGCCCGAAGCCCGGCCCGTTCTAGTACTCGGCCCGGCCCGGCCCGGCCCCGCACCCAAATTTTTCCTACCTCGGCCCGGCCCGGCCCGTTTCACCATCCCGGCCCGGCCCCGGCCTGCGGCCGGGCGGGCCGGGCCTGCTACGGGCCTGAGTGAAAAGGTTCCCTACTTCCCCCACTCACTAGAGGGAGCCCAGAAAATTGCCAAATTTTAAAAGGACTTTGGTCAAAAATTTTCAAAAATTTTCCGGCGTCGCCGGAATTTTTTGTTCAAAAAAATCGTCTATTTTCGGTACACAAAACTCAATTTCTGAGCACTTTTAAGCATAGTTATAGCAGCAGGGTATTTTTTTAGGGATTTTTTTTCGGGGGGGGGGCTTCCCGAGGGGGGGCCCCCCCGGGCGGGGGAAAATTTTCGGGGGGGGGGGGAAGATTTTTTTGCAAAAATGAGCCAAAAAATGGTATTTTTTGGCGTATTTCGCATGGTGAAACGCAAAAAGTTCTCAAAAATGCCAGGATTTAAGCTAAAAATAGCTATTTTTACGAAAAAATCTCCGGCGAAGCCGGAAAATTTTTGTGAATTGGCCTATTTTTTGGCAAAAATTTGGGCTCTCCAAAAAATCCCGGGGGGGGAAGCAAAAATCCCGGGAGGGCGAGATTGGGGGGGGAAGGCATTTTCGGGGGGGGGGGGGGAAAGGTAATTTCGGGGGGGGGGCCCCCCGCCCCCCCCCCCTGTAAAAAATACCCTGATAGCAGTATATATATATATATGTAGAAAACAGGCTATTTTTATTGCATTTTTTAGCGATTTTAGACCACTTTAGGATCCCCCCACTTTTGGGTCCCCCCCACTAGTGGGGGAGGGCTCCCCCTACTCTCCCCACCCCCACCATTTTTGGCCAAGAAAAAGCCCCCCATTTGGGGCTTTAAACCAGGGTAGGTTACTGCAGCAAGTTCTCATACTGTGACGACTACTGTGTTCAGGTGCAATAGTATTATTTAACAAATTTGATTTTATCTGATTATTGATTTAAAAAACTATAATACCATTTAAAATTTTGTGTGTGTGTCAATACGAAACGAAAAAAGCAAAATTGGGTAATGCAAAGTCAGTTCAAGTCTCAGTAAAAGCTGTTTACAACGCTCCCTCAAAAAATAAAGTCAGCACGGACCCAGGGCGTTTTTTAAGAATCAATTAACACGGAGAGGGGGGGTAATGGGGGATGTTCGAGGGAGATTTTTGGCAAAACACAGCTAAAAATTTGCGTTTCTTTGACTTTCTTTATCCTCAATTGAGGCAAAGTTTTGAAACTTACCCTAAGTTTGGAGGCCAAAAGTCCGGGGAGGGACAATTTCGGGACCGCCCCGCTCCTAAAAGCACTCAACGAACTATGCCACAGCGCAAACAGTGGTTACAGGCCGTTACCACTTACGGGTCAAGTCTCCCTCTCACAACAAAGAGGTCCCTGGGTAACAAAAAACACGAAATATATATAGACACCACTTACTTCCAGCTTCACAATAGGTATTGTGTCTCATGAAAAAGTAGAGACTGAGCACAAAGGAGCCCATGTTGACCATGAAAATTATGGACTTCATCTGAAAGGAATGTTCACCCTGAAACAGCACAGACAGACACAGTTTATAATATGAGTCTGGACCAACCAACAGCTGCACAGTTGTGTTTTCGAGCTGCAGCACAGCCGGCGAATTTGTTTGACATTCACGTCACGTCAGCCGATTGCTATGCGTAGAGCACATCTAACATTTGAGCTGAGTGTCATACTCTTATCTATTATGTACTCTTGATTAGATCAATCCAATACGCCTCAGGACAGCAGCTGGGTTTATTTTAGCAGGGGTGGGCCCCCCACTCCAACATTTTTGGGATTCTCCCACACGCAAGTTGAGGTGCACAGAAGTTGCCACACCTTAAACAGATTTTGGTCAAACAACAAGAACAAGAACAAGAACAAGAATTTTGTTTCCAAAATTATAAGCAACGGAAAAGACAACGCAGACAGATTCACGATTTATTCAAGTATATATATACAAGAACCAAAAATGCTCCTTCGTCGCATGTAAAATACATATGAGTACTCTCAGGCAGGTTGTACAAACACGGAAACTAGCCTGTAAAATGCATATGAGTGGCGTTGAGGTTGTAAATTAAGGAAAACAAGTTGCAACGGCTTAACATATGAGCCTGTCCTACAACGAGGCTCATATTGGCGTACGTATGTCATAATATAATTTGCCGATATTTGACCTTCATATAAATAGCACGTAAAGCTTTTCATTACAAAATTGTCCTTCACACACCTTGTCGCTGAGACACTGTGCATACGCATTATACGGCATGCCACTCAGCGCTCTGACTCAGAGCCATGTGGGGAAAGCATTACGTATGTGAGAGTAGTGTGTCATAGTGTTCCGAGAATACAGTAGGTGTACTATAGTGCTTCCGGAAATAGTAGGTGCCACGGTGTTTCGGGAAACATCAGCTTGCATGTACAGTTAAACTTGAGGTGTCGCAGTTCACTTCGTTCTGTCCATTTCTTTCAAGCCACAATGTTAACATGTTATGTCTATTCATTCGTTTTTTCTTTAATATGATGACCTGATGATCTTTAAGAAGGCTACTGTGACGCCAATATGAGCCTCGTTGTAGGACAGGCTCATATGTTAAGCGGTTGCAACTTGTTTTCCTTAATTTACAACCTCAACGCCACTCATATGCATTTTACAGGCTAGTTTCCGTGTTTGTACAACCTGCCTGAGAGTACTCATATGTATTTTACATGCGACGAAGGAGCATTTTTGGTTCTTGTTTTCCATTCTTTTACATATGTATGCGCAAAAAAGAACCAACATAATATATTTCCGAACACCATGCGCAAGCAGATACTATTTTGACCACTTTTTGGAAAACTTCATATTTGACCCAAAATCGCCTAAGTCCCCACCCCACCACAGCACTCTACAGCCACTTTGAGCATGCAATTCTATGATAAAAATTGCTCAGCTCACTTAGGGCTTTCATTTGGTACCAAATTTGACCACTTTTGAAACATTTCATTTTTGACCGAAAATCGCCTAAGTCCCCACCCCACCCCACCGCAGCACTCTACAGGCACTTTGAGCATGCAATTCTACGACAAAAGTTGCTCACCTCACTTAGGGCTAATTCATTTGACAATTTTCATAAATATTTTGACAAAAGCCAAGTCCAGGATTTCAAAGACCAAAGAGGCCTAGAACAAAAAGTAGAAAAGGCCCGAATCGGGGGTGATGGATTTTCGGTCAAAAATGAAATTTTTAAAAAGTGGTCAAATTTGGTACCAAATGAAAGCCCTAAGTGAGGTGAGCAACTTTTGTCATAGAATTGCATGCTCAAAGTGCCTGTAGAGTGCTGCGGTGGTGTGGGGACTTAGGCGATTTTCGGTCAAAAATGAAATTTTTAAAAAGTGGTCAAATTTGGTACCAAATGAAAGCCCTAAGTGAGCTGAGCAACTTTTGTCATAGAATTGCATGCTCAAAGTGCCTGTAGAGTGCTGCGGTGGGGTGGGGTGGGGACTTAGGCGATTTTCGGTCAAAAATTAAATTTTTAAAAAGTGGTCAAATTTGGTACCAAGTGAAAGCCCTAAGTGAGCTGAGCAACTTTTGTCATAGAATTGCATGCTCAAAGTGGCTGTAGAGTGCTGTGGTGGGGTGGGGTGGGACTTAGGCGATTTTCGGTCAAAAATGAAATGTTTCAAAAGTGGTCAAATTAGGTACCAAATGAAAGCCCTAAGTAGGTGAGCAACTTTTGTCATAGAATTGCATGCTCAAAGTGCCTGTAGAGTGCTGCGGTGGGGTGGGGTGGGGACTTAGGCGATTTTCGGTCAAAAATGAAATGTTTCAAAAGTGGTCAAATTTGGTACCAAATGAAAGCCCTAAGTGAGCTGAGCAATTTTTATCATAGAATTGCATGCTCAAAGTGGCTGTAGAGTGCTGTGGTGGGGTGGGGACTTAGGCGATTTTGGGTCAAATATGAAGTTTTCCAAAAGTGGTCAAAATAGTATCTGCTTGCGCATGGTGTTCGGAAATATATTATGTTGGTTCTTTTTTGCGCATACATATGTAAAAGAATGGAAAACAAGAACCAAAAATGCTCCTTCGTCGCATGTAAAATACATATGAGTACTCTCAGGCAGGTTGTACAAACACGGAAACTAGCCTGTAAAATGCATATGAGTGGCGTTGAGGTTGTAAATTAAGGAAAACAAGTTGCAACGGCTTAACATATGAGCCTGTCCTACAACGAGGCTCATATTGGCGTCACAGTAGCCTTCTTAAAGATCATCAGGTCATCATATTAAAGAAAAAACGAATGAATAGACATAACATGTTAACATTGTGGCTTGAAAGAAATGGACAGAACGAAGTGAACTGCGACACCTCAAGTTTAACTGTACATGCAAGCTGATGTTTCCCGAAACACCGTGGCACCTACTATTTCCGGAAGCACTATAGTACACCTACTGTATTCTCGGAACACTATGACACACTACTCTCACATACGTAATGCTTTCCCCACATGGCTCTGAGTCAGAGCGCTGAGTGGCATGCCGTATAATGCGTATGCACAGTGTCTCAGCGACAAGGTGTGTGAAGGACAATTTTGTAATGAAAAGCTTTACGTGCTATTTATATGAAGGTCAAATATCGGCAAATTATATTATGACATACGTACGCCAATATGAGCCTCGTTGTAGGACAAGCTCATATGTTAAGCCGTTGCAACTTGTTTTCCTTAATTTACAACCTCAACGCCACTCATATGCATTTTACAGGCTAGTTTCCGTGTTTGTACAACCTGCCTGAGAGTACTCATATGTATTTTACATGCGACGAAGGAGCATTTTTGGTTCTTGTATATATATACTTGAATAAATCGTGAATCTGTCTGCGTTGTCTTTTCCGTTGCTTATAATTTTGGAAACAAAATTCTTGTTCTTGTTCTTGTTCTTGTTGTTTGACCAAAATCTGTTTAAGGTGTGGCAACTTCTGTGCACCTCAACTTGCGTGTGGGAGAATCCCAAAAATGTTGGAGTGGGGGGCCCACCCCTGCTAAAATAAACCCAGCTGCTGTCCTGAGGCGTATTGGATTGATCTAATCAAGAGTACATAATAGATAAGAGTATGACACTCAGCTCAAATGTTAGATGTGCTCTACGCATAGCAATCGGCTGACGTGACGTGAATGTCAAACAAATTCGCCGGCTGTGCTGCAGCTCGAAAACACAACTGTGCAGCTGTTGGTTGGTCCAGACTTATATTATAAACTGTGTCTGTCTGTGCTGTTTCAGGGTGAACATTCCTTTCAGATGAAGTCCATAATTTTCATGGTCAACATGGGCTCCTTTGTGCTCAGTCTCTACTTTTTCATGAGACACAATACCTATTGTGAAGCTGGAAGTAAGTGGTGTCTATATATATTTCGTGTTTTTTGTTACCCAGGGACCTCTTTGTTGTGAGAGGGAGACTTGACCCGTAAGTGGTAACGGCCTGTAACCACTGTTTGCGCTGTGGCATAGTTCGTTGAGTGCTTTTAGGAGCGGGGCGGCCCCGAAATTGTCCCTCCCCGGACTTTTGGCCTCCAAACTTAGGGTAAGTTTCAAAACTTTGCCTCAATTGAGGATAAAGTACGTCAAAGAAACGCAAATTTTTAGCTGTGTTTTGCCAAAAATCTCCCTCGAACATCCCCCATTACCCCCCCTCTCCGTGTTAATTGATTCTTAAAAAACGCCCTGGGTCCGTGCTGACTTTATTTTTTGAGGGAGCGTTGTAAACAGCTTTTACTGAGACTTGAACTGATTTTGCATTACCCAATTTTGCTTTTTTCGTTTCGTATTGACACACACACAAAATTTTAAATGGTATTATAGTTTTTTAAATCAATAATCAGATAAAATCAAATTTGTTAAATAATACTATTGCACCTGAACACAGTAGTCGTCACAGTATGAGAACTTGCTGCAGTAACCTAACGAGGTTTTAATCGCCAAATGCTGGGCTTTTTCTAGGCCAAAAAAGGTGGGGGTGGGGAGAGTAGGGGGAGCCCTCCCCCACTAGTGGGGGGGACCCAAAAGTGGGGGATCTAAAGTGGTCTAAAATCGCTAAAAATGCAATAAAAATAGCCTGTTTTCTACATATATATATATACTGCTATCAGGGTATTTTTTACAGGGGGGGGGGGGGGGGCCCCCCCGAAATTGACCTTTCCCCCCCCCGAAAATGCCTTCCCCCCGAAATCGCCCCCTCCCGGGATTTTTGCTTCCCCCCCCGGGATTTTTTGGAGGCCCAAATTTTTGCCAAAAATAGGCCAATTTTCAAAAATTTTCCGGCTTCGCCGGAGATTTTTTCGTAAAAATAGCTATTTTTAGCTTAAATCCTGGCATTTTTGAGAACTTTTTGCGTTTCACCATGCGAAATACGCCAAAAAATACCATTTTTTGGCTCATTTTTGCTAAAAATCACCCCCCCCCCCTAACATTTCTTCCCCCCCCGCCGGGCCCGGCCCCCCCCCCGGGAAGCCCCCCCCCCCCGAAAAAAATCCCTAAAAAATACCCTGCTGCTATAACTATGCTTAAAAGTGCTCAGAAATTGAGTTTGTGTACCAAAATAGACGATTTTTGAACAAAAAATTCCGGCGACGCCGGAAAATTTTTGAAAATTTTGACCAAAGTCCTTTTAAAATTTGGCAATTTTCTGGGCACCTTATAGTGAGTGGGGGGAAGCTAGAGACCTTCACTCAGGCCCGTAGGCCCGGCCCGGCCCGCCCGGCCCGCGGGCCGGGCCGGGCCGGGCCTAAGGTGAAACGGGCCGGGCCGGGCCGAGGTAGGAAAAATTTGGGTGCGGGCCGGGCCGGGCCGGGCCGAGTACTAGAACGGGCCGGGCTTCGGGCCGGGCCTGCTGTTTTCATCAGAAGGTTTTGTCTTCTTTTTAGTTTCGGCAATTTATACTGGAGATTTTATTCTTTTCCAAATATAATTTTGAATAATCGTTGTTCTTTTATTCCGATCTGACTTGATTTCCTTTCTCTTTCAGAGTTGCTGGCGTATGCACTTAGCTCATTTGCGTTTATATAACGTAACCTTTAGCTAGAATTTGTACATTAGCATCTGAAATTTAGTTATTTATATAATTATTTTTAATATTTGGAAAGTATAGTTTCCTAATTAATTGCAAGTTATATTTGAATCAACGAAACTGGTCAGTCAGTGTATTCTTTCCTGTAAACAAGAACGGAACCGCTGACTGTTCTTAATCGCTCTAAATAAACATGAGCTACGAGAAATCGTTTAAAAATGCTATCTGCCATGAGGAATAATATTCTATGCATTTTAACCCCTTACTTTGATTTTGGCTAACGACAAAACGGGCCCGGGCCGGGTTGGGCTTAACTTTTGAGCTTACGGGCCGGGCCGGGCCTAAGTTGGAGCGGGCCGGGCCGGGCCGGGCCGAGGTCGAAAATTTTTCAACCGGGCCGGGCCGGGCCGGGCCGAGGTGAAATTTTTACGGGCCGGGCCGGGCCTGAAAATTCAGGCCCGTGAAGGTCTCTAGGGGAAGCCCAAGAAAGTAGGGGTGTGGCCGAGTGGGGGGCCCAAAAAGTGGGGGGAGGCGCCCCCCACCCCCCCTCCCCCAGTAAAAAAAGCACAGAAATAATTGCTGTGACATTTAAACTAAACAGCATGTAAATGACATTTATTTTATTTTAACTTATGATTATTTTAGTATATTCCCTGTTTGCTGGCTGTGAATACATCATTGTCCTGTCCAACATTGCATTTCATGCCACCTCCTACTACGAATTCAAGGACCGGGCCATTGTTTTCATTTCCAATTCTGCCCTGGATTGGAAAACATCCTGACAAGATGTTAACCATTAAACTTCTTTTCTTGATATTAATTGTAGATGAAAATTTTGTTGTTAGTGTTAGTTTTGTTTTGTTTGGTACCTCCTATTTTTAGGGATTTTTGATTTCGGTTTTTGGACAGGTGGCAAATTTTTTGGTTTTGAATGACAGCCACCTGAATCGACCTTTCTCTATCTTCCTACGTTTCCTGTGACTTTGGCTTTCCCCAATGTGTGTAAAAAATGTTTGCCAAAATATAGTCCAATTTTCAAAATCTTTCAGTTGAAGATATCACCATCATCCAATAGCTTCTGTGTCTTTCTCTGTGTCTCTCTCTACTTAAATACGCCAAGATTTTTGCAAACATCTGTAAAAAATCCATAAAGTAGCCCGGTTAACATATATACGTACAATCAAATTATCATACAGTTCATGTCAGGGTTCAATTTTGTCGAAGTTTCTTACATTTGGAAGCATAATTTTTAGCAACGATTAGTTTGCGACATTTCGGGGGGTTTAGGTTTTTACATTTTATTTGATAATGTAATTGAAACGGAGTATGCGTGTACTTTAAATTTAGCGATGTGTTTTGTAATCTCGGTTTTGTGAAGTGAATTGGATTTTTCAGAATTTTGAAATTTGAGATTTTCAGACTTCGAAACCTTACACATGAATGCCAATGTTTAGCGTTGTAGTCTGTACAACGATTGAATTACAGCCTATTGTTTTGTGAATTTTGTGGTACGTATTTATACAGAGTATAAAGTTGTCAGTGAAAATGTATAGTAAAGTATTTATTGTCTCGCGTTTGTTTAGTGTTTGTAATTCTTAGTTTTAAGAAATGCGTAGTTTAGGTGTTACCGCACGCAGGAGAAGATCTTATTTATGGAATCCGGTTAGGCTGGCACTGTCTCAGTGGGCAGGGTCTCCCCTCTAGTGTACGGAGTATCACGCTTTTTCGGCACACCTTTAAGTTTTCGTTTAGTCATCAAATTTTCAGTTAATCCAGGGCCCCGTTGCATAAAAAACTCCTGAGTCAGGCGTAATTACTACTGAAATGTCACTAGTAACGGTTGCATAAAAGTCGGGTGTTATTAGTCTGAAAAGTCATCAGTGTCAGCAGTAAATTCACCCCTGAATTTTACTAATGAAAAACAACAGTGTTGCATAACGGCTATTAGTCTGACTTGTTTTACTGCTGAATATAGCCGTCATTTCTACGGGTCAATTTTTACCATGAATTTCGGAAATATGACCTTTTCTTAATTCTTAAGACGTAATTTTTAGGTTTTCCTATCACAACTTGAATTCTTTACTTCATGTGCGCTTGCTTAAAGTTGTGTTCTGATTTGCGGTTAGTGTTAACCTTTGAAATCTGTTTATAGTTTGCATACAACTAGTTTACATTCACACAAAATTCACAATCGTAATAAATTAAAAAACAATTCAAATACATAATGTTATTGATTTTAAAAGCTTTACTCGTCAGTTTCTGCTAGTGTTGTTTCAGTAGCCGATTTTAGTTTCAGTCGGTGGTCCGAAATAATTCCAGTTTCAGTCGGCGGACCAAAATAGTTTCAGTTTCGGTTTAAGTTTCAGTCGGCAACGTAAAATAATTTCAGTTTTAGTTTCAGTCGGAGTTTCAGTTTCAGTTCGCTTTAAATACAACGGTTTCCAGCTCTCTGAGGTAGTATAAAGCACAATTTAATGTTTATTCAGCATCTGTTACAGCAATGTTAACAGAGTCGAAGCTCAGAACCTTAAAATTTTCAAGATTTTAATAAATAAATCAACTAGTTTCAGTCTTTTACCCAATATAGTTTCAGTTTCAGTCGGCTTCCTAAAAATCTTTCAGTTTCAGTTCCAGGTCTCTTCTCAAAATAGTTTCAGTTTCAGTTTCAGTGACTGAAACTGAAACCTGTACAAACTGAAACCTAGTTTCAGTTTCAGTGACTGAAACATCAGTAGTTTCTGCCAAAGGACTGGTGAAAGAAACTCCCGAAAAGTCATTAGTAAATTGTAAGAAACCCGTGAATAATTACAAGTAAGGAGTCTTAGTGTCATTAGTATTTTATGCAACGCAAATGTCACGACTCATGACACTGCTGACATAATACTAATGACAATTCACAAGTAATTACTCCTTACTTTTATGCAACGGGGTCCAGGTCATGAACATATTACGTATACTTTAGGCATAGGGATAACAATTGTTCTACATTTTTGACTTTAAAATGCTTGTTTTTGACTAAAACTTTGGGAAGACTATACCTTTGTCTTGCCCCCTCACTGTTCGACAGCCTTTCCCCCCATTTTCAGAAATCTACAAATGCTAGGTTTTGTCAGGTAGACCTTGAGGGTGTGACAGTATGGAACTGCAGGCCCATGTCAAGATAAAAGTCACTTTCTGATGCGCTCTGATCTACCACTTGTATTTCTTGGAGCTTTTATTTTCATAGGGGTTCTTGGGGTTCTGGGGGTTCTTAATTTTTTGTAGAGATTTGATCTAAAACTATGTTTAGCTTCATTTTTTGATGGAGGTTCTGGGGGTTCTTGGGGGTTCTTAACTTTTCGAAAAGATTTGATCCGTAACTACAAATATTTAGTTTCAAATTTTTGATGGGGTTTCTGAAATTCTTTCAAGAGATTTGATCCTCCACTGTTTAGTTTTAAGTGTTTGCTGGAAGTTCTGAGGGTCACGGAGTCCGAGTATGTGTGCGTTGCCTGGACTTAGATCTAGAACGAACTTGTTTTTCTTGTCGTCAGCTTTCGATTGATACCCATATTGTGGATATTGAATGCAGCATATAACATTAATTTCAGTCTAAATTTGAGAAAAGCCAGGAGGACCCCCCCCCAGTACACCCCGGTTATATGCTACAAATTTGATGATTGGGATACTTACACACGTATTATAAACATATCATGTCTGCGGAAGTGCCTGTCGCAGGAAAGGATCCGCAACGTAGTCAAATACAAATCAAAGTCCTGGATACAAACACATGAAAAAAATTTGAGAACCTCCTTTTTTTCTGATGGGGGTTCTGGGGGTTCTAACTTTTATCTTGACATGGGCCGAACTGCAGACGAGTAAAAAAATGGTTCCCTTTGGTTCCCTTAGATTTTCACCATGACTAGCTGTCGCTATGTTTCAGGAGGTGCCATCTTTTCCGGCGTACTGCTACGATCAGTTCAAGCACTCCTGCGGAAGTCCTGGGTTTGTTTCAGTGGACCCCACCCCTACTTTTTTCGGCTTCCACCCTAGGGTGCCTAGAATTATGTTAAATTTTTTAGGGTTTTTGGTCAGTTATTTTTCAGTCATATACTTTTCCGTCTTCGCCGGGTAGTTGGGTCTAAAATTATCCATTTTGGTGCTAAATGAACCTTCCCCCACTCGCCCTCCCCCCCCACTTATTTTTGCTTGAAATAAATCCAGGAAGTGGTAGGTTCGTGTCACGCCTGAGGCCTAAATTTACGGGTTGCAGCTATTGGTGTAACAATTATATACAGTTTCTTTAACTGCGGCTGGTCTCAATGATTTGAGTTATATATAGTAAGGACGAATCTACTTGAGCGAGCCCGAGTTGGGTAGGACTGGGCTGCAAAATTCCTCACAAACTGCTGGCTGCTTGTCTTGTGAATTGTAGTACGGTTGGAGTTTCTTGGAGGGTAATTCAAATTATGTTACTTACTCTTCCCCTACTCGATTTCTTGCAGTAGCTTAGTTGAAGTGGTCTATGGCGCTGGTTGGAATTTACGGCCTTTATGGTGGTGGGTTCGATCCCCTGATGCCATAAAGCTTTCTCGGCTCTAGTTAACCCAGCTACAGGGTTGGGCGAGACCGAGATTTTACCGAGACCGAGACCAGGGTACCGAGACTGACCATTTTAAGCTTAAACTTAATTTCCCTTCCAGTTTTTGAGGCTTAGGTCCAGTATTAGGGACTTTAACACATAAACATACGGTTTCTGCACCTCGTCTGTTAATTTTCGTTGCATTGATTTAAAATTTTCGCTGAAATTTGACGTTTTCAAAAACTTCCGGTCTCGGTCCGAGACGGAGACTTTGGGTGAGCGAGACCGAGACCGAGACTGGCCAAGTCTCGTCTTTTGGGCGTGACCGAGACGGAGACCCAGACTGGCCAAGTCTCGGCTTTTGGGCGAGACCGAGACCGAGACTCCCAACCATGCCCAGCTATCCATCCTTAACTGGTCGGTAAAAGGATAACATCGCGGTGAGAGAAGGTAACAGTAGTCTGTGTAAAGGGTCCCTTTCCCCGGCTTCCATCATCATTTGATGTTCCACTCCTGGCTCTACAGCCGAGAATGCAAAGATGAGCACCTGCGCCCCATGCGCTGTGGCAGGTTGGAAATATCGCCTTATCGCACCTTAGTACCAGTCACATATAGTCAATGACTGATGCAAAGAATTCAGTTGCTCTGCACCTCTACCTTGCGTATGAGCAGTTAACGGATGTCTTACTACCGGAGCCGAAAAGCCAAGAAGGTATCTGCTCCAGCTTCCCACTGTAGGACAGCATTCAGGCGACGAAGCGAGAGTCCTGCTAGCTATGACTGATGGGGAGAGACAAAGGTTATCGCCATCGTATATCCTCTGGGCTGGCAATAACAACAAGAATTCCGTTTGATTGGGGAAAATTTTTGTCTTATTTGTGACGGAGTATTATAGATTCAAGGATAGGAAAGTTAGCCTTTTATAATAAACTTATAGGAGGATGTAGTGAGTTGAGTTGGGTGGGGCGTCGAATCCGAAGGCCTAAAAGTCCGGATTTTCGTTCTTCCGGGTTTTCCGAAAAACCAGTTTGAGCTTATCTCATTTTTCCTTTGAAATATCTTAGTCTTGTGGAGGAAAACCATTTATGCTACAAAGGTTCAGCGGTTGTTTTTACAGTTTTTTAATACAGAATGTATATACTTGGCTAAAATTATTAAATGCGATTATGCGAATGGTTAGTTAAATTGAGTACATACATACTTGGAAAGTTGAGTTACGTACTAATACAAGGAGTTTTACCGCAGGGTTCCCGTGTATTGGGTTTCTTCGCTTGACCCCTTCTGTCTTTTTCCTAAGCAAAAATTTCTGGGGGGGGAAGTCTGTGGGGCTGGGGGGGGCTCGGATTTCTGGGGGGGGGGAAGAAAAATTTTTTTTCGAAAAATGCCTAAAAACAGCTATTTTTTGCTGCTGAGCTAAAAAATTTGACTATTTTTAACTTAAATTTAAGCTTAACATAGCTAAATAGTGCTTATACATGGGTAAAAATCCGGCGAAGCCGAAGAAAAAATTTTCAACACATTTCCCCTCAAAACCCTATTTTTCCGGGCACTTTTTGAGTTCTGGCCCCCCCCCCCCCCTGTAGGAAAAGCCAGCCGCTTTCCCCACTCTTGGGCTTTTCTAAACTCTCTAAAAGTTGGACAGCAAGTGAAATTATTCCCAAGTTTTCTATTTCTCGGTGGAATTTTTTGTTCTAAAATCGTTACAGACTAAAGTTATATCCGCTTGTGTAGAAATTAGCAAGTTTTTGACAACGTTAGCGAGACCCACTTTAGTTACCTTCTCCAGTTTTGGCCTTTTGATCATATTTTTTGCCCGGAAATCCCCGAAAAAATATAGGTAGCTTTACAGGTATTTTAATTGGTGAGTTTGAGGCGGTTCTTACGTTGTTTGAGGCAGGTCTGCGTTACTGATTGTGTATAGCTTTTACCAAATTTTTGAATTTAGGAACTGGGCTTACTCTATTGGGCGGGGGAGGGGGTCCCTCCCCATAAACGACCTTCCCTCCAAAGAAAAAAATGGCCTCCCTCCAAAAACTTTTGCCCTGAAAAAATTGCTCAGAAAGCCAAATTTTCAAGACTTCCATCTTCGCCGGAGATTTTGACTCGATTTTTGCCTATTTTAACACAAAATCCGCTTATTTTTGCACTGAAAACTATAAAACTATAAAAACTAGCGCAATTTTTAACATGTTTTTAGAAAAATTTTCGCCTCCCCCTAAGAGTGACCCCAAAGAGTCCACTCCCCAAGAAAAATTTCTAGAATAAGCCCAGAGGGCTTAATTATTTTATAAAAAAACTTGAATGTTTAGTTTATATAATTTTATTTGTAATTACGTATCTTGATTAAAGTCATTAGACAAGTTTGCCCTCAACTTCGGTTAAGGATAAGTAAGTAGCCAGGCAGTTGTTTGAGCACGGTGCTGCGTTTTTGCTCCTGGATATGCCCCCTGGCTCCCAGTTTGGGGTGGACTACAGTACCTGGGCCACCGGGTCAAAGTTCAAGGGCATTAAGATGATACCGCCCGGAGTGCATTTTATCTACTGCAGGTGAAGATTTGGGTTTAACTTTGGGGTTGTTTTTAAGTTTTACAGTGTTTCCTGCTGGTATTTGAGTTTTAAGCTAAAGATGGTTTGAAACTCTGGGAAACTGGTGTATAATGATAACGTTTTTATGATGAACGAAAGATTATTGCCAATGTCTTGTCACTATTCTTGTCTTCATTACCTATTATGTTAGGGCATGCTTGGTTGTTATACTGCGTTAATTTGGAGAATTTGAAGTGTTACGATTAGAAAAATATTTACTGTGTTAACAAAATTAAAGTCAAAAAGACTTCCAAAATTTTTCAAAATTTTTCTAAAAAACTGGGTTTACTTTACTGGGGTGGGGGGGGGCGCCTTCCCTACTTTTGGGTCTCCCCACTCGGCCCCACCCCCACTTTTTTGGGCTTCCCCCCACTTACCCTAAGGTGCCCAGAAATTGCCAAATTTTTAGGATTTTTGATCAAAATTTTCAAAAATTTTCGGGCTTCGCTGGAAATTTTTGATCAAAAATCGACTTTTTGATGCTAAAACTTGATTTTTGCGCACTTTTAAGCATAGTTATAGCAGTGTATGTGGAAAACAGGCTATTTATACAGCATTTTATATTTTTGGCCCATTTGATTTCCCCCTCCCCATTTTCGACCTCCCCTACTTGTGGGGGGCGCGCCCCCCACTCTCCCTCCCCCACTTATTTTTGCCTAAAATAAGCCCAGAAAAACCGCTTTAATATTTTTCTAGTTATACATTCATTGTGCCATTTTCTTGTTTAATTGTTAATTGTTTAAGCAGATTTAAATTAGTGTATAATATATACGTACTTTTTTATTTCCAGTGCTGTCAGCAAACAGGGTGGAGTGGCGCCTCGTATTGGCCTATTTCATGACTTCAAATCCAAGGAGGAGGTCCTGGTCAAACGGTGGTCCAATCCGGATGAAGGTTCACGGCTTATTTCTTGGCTATTTTTTCTTGGGGGGGGGGGGCTCGTTGGGTGGCTCACCCAGAGTGCTGGCATTTTTAGAGTATTGAAAGTGGGGGGGGGGCTTCCGAAAAGTGGGGGGAGGGGCGAGCCAAAGGTAAAAATATATCAAAATTTTTAGCGAAAACTGGGCATTTTTTAAGGTAAAAACGCAAAACATCGCTGTTTTTAAACTTAAAATGAACTTATAAGTCCATAAATTAGCTAAAAGTTGAGAAAATTTGTCCTCAAAAACCTAATTTTATGACACTTTTGGGCGACCCCCAAAAAAGTGGGTGGGGGCTTGCCGATAAGTGGGGCTCCGAAAAGTGGAGGAACCGAAAAGTGGTGGGTCCACACCCCCCCCCCCCACTAAAAAAGTGCCAGAGCAGAGGACATTGAAATTTTCTATAATTTTTACGTTTGTATGACGCGTAACAACTGCGAATAATTGATAAAATAGCTAATTTAAAGTGTTTTCAAGCGAAAATCGCGAAAATTCCTTTAAAAATCGCGTGAAAAACTTTGAAACCTACCTTATGGTGAAAATGGTAAAATTTGGTAAGTTTACGTTTGTTTGGGGTTACGTCGGGAATTAATTTCATGGAGGCCAGGCTCCTCGAATGTGGGGTGGGGTTAGGTCGTCGGGCGGAGGGCACCCCCTCCACTGAAAATATGCCAGAGGGTTGCTGGCATTCTGTCAAGATTACGGGGAGGGGGGACAGAATATTTGATAGGCTTTTTCTGGACGGGGGTGAACTTTGTGAGGGGACATCCAGTGGAGGATTTCTTCGAACAGAGAGGCGGGAGCAAGCAATTTTTAAAGTACGAATTTTTAGCGATTTTTCTCCTCCCACCACCCTTCGGCTATTCAAGTGACGCATGGACTAGGAGGACACTTCAAGTGTTGGAGCTGTTTAAAAACTGCAATTTAGAATTATTCCTGAGCCATAAAAAGCCTCCATATTCTTTTGGGAGTGGACGATTTGGTTGGAAAAGTGTGCACATGCACCTTAAAATGTTACGGTTGTTCTGTGGTCTGCGTCTAGGCTTGGCATGACCCTTGTTAGAACTAGTACTTTTTCAGATATTCTTTCCAAACCAAACAGATTGCTTTTGCTTTAAAACTGAACAGAACCTGTATATAAGTAAAACGTAGTTTTTTTTCGATTTTTCCCAAATTTCTGTATCAACATTCTTTTCTTTCAGATATCATTGACGTAAGACCGGAGGACGCTAAACGCTACGGGCGGCAGAATTTACAGGACCTGGACCCACACCTGGGACCTATCCCCTACGAGATGTATCGGAAGTGGTTTTCCCTCAGCAACTATCTGACTCCTGACCTGGTGGAGCGCCTATGCCCCACGGACTCTAGGAGTCGTATTACCTCCCAAGGTATATACTTATATTCTTCCCGTGTTGTTTAGTCGATGCGAATTGGTTCCGTCCAAAATGGGGAGGGAGTGGGGCGGTGGGTTCTCTCCCCTCCAAAAACGGGGTTTCCAGTTCTTAGCTTCCAAAACAGAAAAACGGGCAGTTTTAGAATTGTCCGAAAAACCTCCACTCACCAGGTTACCACCCTTATTTAGCCTGCAAGTTGGCCTACTGAGTTGACCGGAAACGGGTGTTTCCTAGTTCCTACAAATTCAGACACAAATTCTGATGCTGATATCATTCGTTGTGATATCTATCGACCAGGTTTTGAGACTTCTTCTGGCAAATTGGTTGAGTTGTTTTTGACCGTCCTTACGGCATGATGGTCATCACTTTGTGATGCCTAATGCTGCAGCAAAACAGTAAAGCATTGTACTGGAAAATTGGCAAACTGATAATTCAAATATATGCTTTTGTTGTTTGTTAATATACATAGTGTATGAATTTTTGGGTACAATCCTTCGGTGTTTTTTTCGCCGACAGCTTGTGTGTAACGTTACACAGCTCTCCAAAAATTTTTGCTATTTTTCAGAAAAAGTGTGTAACTCCATAAAAATTCCTAATTTACTCGCGTATTTCTTACCACATGAAGACTTTTCGTGTAACAAATAATTTCTAATTTTTTAGAAGTAGGTTCTTTATAAGTGAAAGGTGAAATCTCAAATATATAGTGTACTGCAAAAGTTGGTGAAGCTTTACCAAATCAGTTTGACAAAACTATATAAATAAATTATATACAATGCTCATAGCATTCATAGGTATATATGTACATAGCTAGAGAATTAAAAGGAACAACAGGACAACAAAAGCAACAGGATTTACGTTGGGCAGATGTACCCAACGTAAATCGAAGTTTTACTCGTAAAGCCTTCTATAGCACAAACCTGTTCTGAAATTATCTGAACTAAGTGTATATAATATAATGAATGAACAAATATATGTGTCTTTACTAACTAATCGTGGATTGGTAAGTCCAGATAAAGCAAATCCTTGGGCAACACCAAAAAATTAAATGTAATACAATGTATAGAGGGGTCTGGGGGGCAAAGCCTATAAACAGTAAATATGTGTGAACAAATCAATGCTCATTCGAAAAGTTCCGACTATTAGGCAAAATTCGTCCAAAATTTTCGTGTAATGTTATACAGTCACTTAAAATATTTTTGCTATTTTCCAGAAAAAGTGTGTAATTACACGCGTTTTTGAGCAAAAACACTGCAATCCTTACTCTACAGTACGTATTTATTTATTTATTTAGTTAATTTATTTGTTTATGTTACCTGTCTAGATTTGTATTTATCTTTCAGTAGAAAACTATCAAAACGTGGACATCCAGAAATCTAACCAGCCTTTAATAATTCATTCTTTGTGTCTGTTTCTGTCTATTTCAGCCGAACTCTCCTCCGCTGAAGATCTGTCCGATTAGGTTAACAAATACAGGCTGATGCTATGAGGGATTGGATCGTCAGCATCCGATCAGGAAACGAATCACTGATCAGCAGGGTCTCCGCGCAATGCATGTTAAGCCGGGCACGGGGCACTTCGCCTCACCCCGCTGCCCCGGCGCAGTGTCTCTTGGTTTACGTCAACGGCGGATAGGACAAGTCAAGGCATGGATAGTAGCGGAATGGTAGGTGCTTTTTTCCGCTGGGGGCGGGGTTGGTCTGTTGTGTAAAGCTCTGGAATTTTTTCTCTGTCCCCGAAAATGTGGTTATCTACCAGTGATGAAAACTGGTCAGTTCGGATCATGTCTTGGAGCGGGTCAAGAGCTTCAACCCCGGTCTTGAAGCTGTGATCCTGATTCACCAGATGTTTGAAACTTTTTTCCTGTTTTAATGGGTAAAAGACATGAAAAATTTGAAAAAACTTAGTTTCTCGGGAGATTATGCCAGCCCAGCCCTGCAGACTTTTTCCGTTTGTAAAACAAGAACTGTAGCTTAATTAACACTTCGGTCGGACCGGTCACTGAGGATGTTCGTTCGTCAAAAGCATAGCCTTTTCGGGAAAAATCTATTTTTTGTAGGATTTTATGCAGGATTTTTTTCTGGAAAGCCGGATCTCCTGGGTCAAGGATAAGTGACCTGGGGCCAGTTTCATAAAAATGTTCTCGAGTTCTCGAGTCCAGTTCCAGTAGCTAAACTACGCTGGAAGTTTTCGAGATCCGCAAGTCGCATTGAAGGTCACGCTGAAAAAGTTCTCGAGTTCTCGAGTCAAGTTCTCTGGTCGATTTCGACCGGAGAAAATTTCGCCAACTTGAGACCTAAATTTTTGAAAATCTAAATTCGTAAATTTTTTCTTCATGCTTCAATAACTTTTATAATTGACTGAATAAATCACCATAAAATCTTCCGTAGATACTATTACATATAATTTTTAATAGGAAAAAAGGTTGTTGTTGCAAAGAGAAACAGACTACTCGAAAACTTTGAGAACTCGAGAACTCGAGACGGTTTTTTATGAAGCTGGCCCCTGGATCCATCAATGGTCGTTGTTACTCGTTACTATGCGATATCAGTTCGCTGAGCCAAGAGTTTGCGTATGCCATCTCCGTGCACTCGAGGGCTAATCGTAATTAGTAGGGGGCAGTAGCAGTCCAAGTTGGGGGGGGGGGCTGGCGCTTTTAGGCAAAGTTTTTATGGAGAGGGTTCCACCGAGCGAGCAAATTGTTTGCAAATCTTGACGTTTGACGCAAAACATCCAGTTTGGCTAAATTTAGATGCATTTTCCAGTCAAGAATTGTAAAATGTCTTTTAGGAAAAAAAGGAGTCTTTGTGAGTGGCGTTAGTAGGCTTGATTCTAACCTGCGTAAAGTTTTTCTAGAGTAGAGGATAGGTCAAGTATCATGTCGTGGCTAGTAATAAGACCTCAGAATTAATATAAATAATAAATAAATAATACAATAATTCCGAATAATAATAAATAATTTTAGTTAAGCTTTCTTGGATAACTTTTATTCCTGTTTTTTCAGTTGAACGAATTTCTGTGCCCAACTGCCGACCGCCTCAAAGCCAGGAGGACTTGCTCCTGGGAGAGCTACAGTTTGCCTTTGTCTGTTTTCTGATTGGTCAGATGTATATGAGGCTTTTGAGCACTGGAAGTCCCTCGTGGAGTTGGTGTGCTCCTGTGAAGCAACCGTACAACAACGACCGGCCTTCTATCGGAAGTTTATGAATGTCCTATCCTATCAGTTGACGGAATTCCGAAAGACTTTTTGTGGACATCATTTCCAGGAATAATTTTCTGGTTGCCACCCTCAGTAATTTGTTTGAGATTTTTCGCTCCATGCATGGAGACGGAACTGAAATTCACAGGCGAGAAGTTTCGAAAGTTTCTGACGAAACGATTCAAGTGGAATTTTGATGACGTTCCCGATAAGAGTTATAAACCGGTGGTGGTTTTAACGGAATGAGGAATTCGTTTTATGGAGAATTTAAATTCCGGGTTTTATTCCTATCTTTATTGTAAAATATCTGTTTGTAATCTGTTGCACTCGTATGTATCTATGTTTGAGTTGGGAATAAATTGTGTGGTTTTTCTTTTATAATATTAAGCGTTGTATGTAACACACAGTCATTATTCTAACAGCTCTTTTTAAATACTCCATAGTGATGGGCACCGGAAATTTTTTTCATATCATTTCATATCCGCTCCTTTTGCGCTAACGGATATTTGGATATCCGGTTACCCGCCTATTCAAAACTTAACTTCAAGAAAATGTTTCGATTTTGCAGTACCTCAATTTTTCTGTCAATTTTTCGGCAGGTTGTCTATCATGCAACCAAGCCGCAACCTTCGTTACAAAAATATTTTCCGGGGAATTTTTGAAAAACCGGATATCCAGTGCCCATCACTACTCCATACATTACCACCATTGTTCGAACTTAAAATTATGACGTCACAAGCAAGTAGGCATGAATGGGTTGCCGCAGCAATTTTCCTTCCCTCCCTCTCCCCCCCCCCCCCCCCCCCCCCCCCCCCCCCCCCCCCCCCCCCCCCGCCCCCCCCCCCCCCCCCACCCCCCCCCCCCCCCCCTTTATAAACAAGATAACTCAATTTTCCGTGTCAAATATCCCCAACTCCGTCAATTTCCCGGAAATTTTGATTTTAAATTCGAAATCAGCGTTGTCGATCGTGAATTCCCAGATTTTCAATTTTTCGGCTGTAACATTCGCTAGAGGCATTTCCGGAAAATTTTTCAAGAAGAAAAGTTCCTCAGCTCGACGACATCTTTCATTTGAGTACCATATCGACCACTTTCGGAGAAACTTCAAAACTTTGAATTTTCCGACTCGAATATCACGAAATCCGTAAAGTTTTCGGAAATTTCTATTTCAGTTTCGAAATTAGAGCCATTTGAATTAGGCTATGGCCTGCTTTTGGGCAAAATCAGAGACAATAGCTTTAAGTCCATAATCCGGGTTTTCTCGTGAATTCCCGGATTTTCTGTTTTTCGGTCATAAGTTTCGCTATACGCATTTCCCGAAAAATGGCACAAGCAGGAAAGCAGTTCAGCTCGATGTTTGATTTGAGTGCCGTATCGACCAATTTTGAAGAAATTTTTCAAAATCCCGAATTTTCCGGAGCGAATATTCCGTAATCATAATTTTCCGGAAATCTCGATTTCAGTTTCGTAAATCAGCTCCATCGAATTGGTCAATGCCCAACTTCTGAGCGAAATCGGAGACAAAAACTTTTTACGTTTCCCTTGGTCCCCCCTTATATACCACTTTTAAAAATTCCGGGAGCAGTTTAGGTCACCCTTCACTTACATGCAACATTTCAGCCAGATCGGTCCAGCCAATCTCGAGATAGAAGGGGGAATACAAATTCGGAGAAATACTAATAACGGACATACCAAATTAATGGGTTGCCTTTTTTGGTAAAAAAGCAGCAACCCAATAAAATCAGATTGGGTACTTAAAATTAATCGGAAAAGCAAAAAACTGATTTATAGTATATTCGAATTTTGAATAAAATTGTTGCTTGCTATGCCATACGCTCAAGGCGCTCAAGCGTGTAACAGCAGTGCTTTTTGCTAGTTTTTCAGGTTCAAGAGAAAATGAACCCATTTCAAAGAGATGTTGTGTTTTCACCAACAGATTTTTTGAGAAGGGCCTAGCAAACGCGGCACACAATGTGGCCATTACGTTGCTGCTCTCCGCAGACCGTTTGAAAATACGGACAAGAAGCGGAGAAGCGAAGGTCAAGGACAGAAGCATGACCCCCAAGCCAGTCAGACGTACGGTTATTTCAGTTGCACCCAGGTCAGCAATGGTTGTCCGGCCAACCACCACTGACCCCCGCATGTCAAGCACAACTAGGATGGCGGAAAACTATTAAAGCTTCCTCGACAGCTTGGGAAGTAAAAACCATGGCTGCAGAAAAGGATCCGGAAGGGAAGGGCGAGCACTCAGATAGTATAGTGATGAAAAGTCCGTATTTCTTAAAGTTTATATGAACTGTGCATTCATATGAATTAATTAAAAAATTCCCTTTTAAGATTTTCGCTATAAAATCCAGTTAACTGCTAAAATTTAATTGGAGATCAGAGATAGACACAGAGGGACCTTTTTCACCCGCTATGTCATCTCTATCCCAACCAAATTGACAATAACCAAACCAAAAACTTAGCTATGATGCCATGCCGGTTTGGGAAGTTGTGTACCAGTTTGTGACCCACTTTGTTCCTTATGATCCGGCAGCCGCTATGAGGCTGTTAGTAACTAAATGGCTCCACGAATTGACCTTCCTTTTTCTAGGAATTGCCAGTGTGTTTGGAGATACTGTTGTGGTATCACCTGTTGCTTGTTGCGCGGTTGCATTGTTTGTGTTGTTTTGAGCAGATGAAGCAGCATAAATGTATAAAGCTGATACCAGGAAAGCGCATACAATTAATCGAAAATGCATGGCAGCAAAATTACAACCTGTACAGCATCCCACCAACAGATTAAAACAGCTAAAAGATTATTAAATTAGACAATCAGTAGTAGTTAGTGTTTGAGGCCGTCCGTTTACTGCCACTGCCGCTGCCGGGATACAAATCAACAGTCAGAAATTTACAATTTAGAGCATTAGCTAAGCTTAAAATGAACTCAAAAGTTCGCTAAAAAGCAGAAGCAATGCGCATAAACCAGGCCACATGAAACTGTTAACTTTTCTTACTGTAGCTGGAAAACTAAAAGAGAAGTTGTTTCATTCCCAGCAAATTAAAGTTATATTGCACGACAATAATCAAAATACTTTCGGGCTCTCGAAGTTTGAAAATATCTACATTTGGCCTCGGATTTAGTTTGTTACTCTGCTCTTTCCTTCTTCATCATCTTTCTGCTCCAGCGCCGGTGTCGTATAATATTTTTCCCCCCGTGATATTTTTCCCCCTGCCCTTTCAGCTATAATATTTTCCCCCCCTCTGAATGAAACCCGACAAATGATGCAGCAAGTTTAACAGGGTCAAAGCAGTAACTCTGTTGAAATGTTGGTAAGTAGCAAGTAAAATGCTGAAAATAACTTTACAAGTTAATTTTAGTTATTATTTAATTGTTTAATTAATGTTAATTTGCATGTTAAAAAGAAACTATTTTTGCACTTGTTTTTAACAGTTTAAAAAGTATAAAAACTGGTAATTTTTGATTATTTTTTTAGTAATTGTTTTGTTAATAAATTAATTTTGCAACTATTAATAACTGTAAAAATGGTTTTAGAATTTTTGCTTTTCTTATTATTTGCATTATTTGGAAATCTAATTTTACAGTTTTACCAGTTGTAAAATTTCGGATAAAAGTTTTGTAAAATCAGCAACGCTTTTTTAATGTTTTAATTCATTTTTACAGCACTGTTTCTTATTTTTCACACTTGTCAAAGTGGAATATTCATTAAATTTCCCTCACCGCAAATTATAAACAACTGTTGTTTTTAGTAAGCTGTATCCTTGAAACTTCTGATTTTTTGAAGATGGAATATTTTGATCCTTCCAGCCAAACAATCTTAAAATATAGCTTTCTATTTGTTCGGAACCAAGACGAAATTTTGTTTTTAGCTATTTTTTCCAGTTGTTTTCAAACACTGTTCATCAGACATCACATCACAGGATGATCCTTAAAAATTTAAATTTACTTGGAGAAAGTTTTACCATTGTAAATTACTATGTATTATGTAAACTTACTATGTAAACTTAACTTGTTCACTTAATAACTTAACTTAATTTATTAGCAAAACAATTACTAACAAACTAATCAAAAATTACCAGTTTTTATACCTTTAAACAGTGTTTATAATTTGCGGTGAGGGAAATTTAATGAATATTCCACTTTGACAAGTGTGAAAAATAAGAAACAGTGCTGTAAAAATGAATTAAAACATTAAAAAAGCGTTTCTGATTTTACAAAACTTTTATCCGAAATTTTACAACTGGTAAAACTGTAAAATTAGATTTCCAAATAATAAGAAAAGCAAAAATTCTAAAACCATTTTTACAGTTATTAATAGTTGCAAAATTAATTTATTAACAAAACAATTACTAACAAACTAATCAAAAATTACCAGTTTTTATACTTTTTAAACAGTGTTAAAAACAAGTGCAAAAATAGTTTCTTTTTAACATGCAAATTAACATTAATTAAACAATTAAATAATAACTAAAATTAACGTGTAAATTATTTTCAGCATTTTACTTGTTACTTGCCAACATTTCAACAGAGTTCTACCTTGACCCTGTTAAACATCTGTACATGGCTAAATCATTCAGAGAAAAATAGTATAGCTGAAAGGGGGGAAAAATATCACGGGGGGAAAATATTATACTACACCGGCAGTACTAGGACAAAAACTGGATATGCAGCCAGGAGGAGCGCCATGGCTTGGAAGCTGGAGCAGCATATTTACACAAAAACTAGAAAAACCTTGGGGCCAATTTCATAAAAATCTTGTATCTTGAACTCGCATTTGAACTTGCACTTGAACTGCAAGTTCAAGTTGTAGTATTTTTTCCGTACGCCCCACTCCAGTTGGATGTGCACCGGTCAGGAGTAGTGTCGGCCACGATAATTTTAAATTTTTACTATTGGGGAAGGGTGACTGGCTGACACCGAATAATTGTCTTCGCAATTACCCGAGGCGTGTACCAAGGCTGGAGATTTGTCCATCATGTGTGATGAACGCACCTCGGCAGCTTCACCAGAAGGCGGCCGCCCCTTAAGGTGGTGATTCCCTTTGGTCACATAAAGTTTGCACCATTATTACTCATTCATTACATGGAGTTCAGAAGCCATTTTTATATCAAAATGTAGCTTGACATTTTCTCTTTTTAATGCATGCCACGAAACTAATGTTGCTTTTCTAAAATATTTTTAACACATTTTAGAAGAAGTATAATTTTCCAGATTTTTTGCAGGCTCAAGTAAATTTTTTCGCGAGACATCGGTTATATCATTCGATACCTCCATCAAATAGCTGGGAACGATTTTTTATTTATTGTGAAAGCGCTCTTCGTTATAGAGAAATAAGCTGAAATGTGTGCGTTACCTGTATTTTGCCTAATTTTTCCAAATTTGTCAAGCGATTACTTTAGCTAGAAAGCAGCAATCGAAGCAACTAAAAAATCGTCCCTGGATATATTTGTGCAGAACACATTTGTTAAGTAGC
>JASAND010009771.1:0-21343 GCA_030248195.1 Trissonchulus latispiculum
AAAAATGTGTGTACAAAATCTGTAAGGCCTCCAGTGAACTCAATATACGTCGTAACCCCATAAAACCATATATTTTCGGAATCCTTGCAGCGAGACAAACATTTTTATAAAATTTAAAATTTTTTAAAATTTCAAAAACTTTAAAATATCGGTTTTTCGGGGAATTTTTTTCGGATCGTTCAAGCTATTCATCTCATTCCTTCAGAAAAATTCTTAAGGGAATGTGCGGATATACTGTGCTATCCACTCTCCAAACTATTCCATTCCTGTCTCCAATACGGTGTCTTTCCTATATTATGGAAAACAGCCAAAATTGTGCCAGTGTTTAAGAAAGGAGACCGAACTGATCCATCCAATTACTAATTAATGTTGCTCTTCTATCACTAGTCTCAAAAATTTTGGAGAAGTATGTTGCATTTCATGTTGTCAAGCACTTTGATCGGCATCACCTCATCAAGGATTGCCAATTCGGCTTTCGCAAGGAGCACAGTACACTCTACCAGTTGATGAGCCTCCATCAGCTTGCGGCAGACGCTTTGGACATTCACAGGAAGCAGCAGTAATTGCCTTGGACATTACAGGCGTTTTCGACACTGTCTGACATAAACGTCTGCTGCAAAAAAGTCGCCCTCTCGGACTTTCCTCCTCTGTTCTTGGGCTCCTTCATGACTATCTCACTAATCGCAATCAGTTGGCCATTGTGAGCGGTGCAAACCAGTGACTGCAGGAGTCCTCCAAGGCTCCATTCTTGGTCCTATCCTATTTGCAGCTTATGTCAACGATCTGCCGTCAGTATTGAACTCTCAGTGCCTACTGTTTGCGGATGACTGTTCCTTGGTTCAGCGCCTACCCAAGCCGTCTGCTCGGTCCAGATGCTTCGCAACTATCCAAGGGGATGCTGATTGTATTCTGCAGTGGGCTGAAACCAATCAAACGACGTTTGCCCCCACAAGACGCAGTTAATGACTATCTCTCGCCGGCGGGACAGTGCTGCCCTGGACCAGTTTTTATTAATGATGGCCGGGACCAGAATATCTTCAACTAAGGAGTTGAAACTTCTTGGGGTAACATTTGGCTTCGATGGGTCGGTCAAGAAGCACATTGAGGCCAAAGCAGCTACGGCAGGGCGTATGACTAGCATGCTCCGTCGACAGTCCCGTTTTTTGTCCGAGGAAGCATGTTACCGAGTGTGCGTTGCTACGATTAGACCTATCATCGAGTATGGGTGTCCGGTATTTGCTAGCGTTCCAGAGGGATTACTGGCATTACTGGACCGTCTCCAAGATCGGGCTGCACGGCTGTTTCCCGGCCTAATGCACAGATTGGATCCCCTAGGCCTCCGTAGAAACGTTTCTGGCCTCTGTCAGCTCTACCGTATGGTCGATGGGACTTCTCCCGCTGCTGTCTCTCGCTCCATCCGTCCCAGGTTTCTAAGTGTGCTAGGCACAGCTAGAACCAATGAGGCTCTAAACCTCCGGTCCTTGACCATTCCCAAATCCCGAACGTCTTCTCACCTCAACTCCTACCTCTCCAAGTTTTTCCGGCTCTGGAACCAGCTCCAAAATGAAACCACCTTCGCCACCACACTGGACGAATCAAAGAGGAGATGTGCGAAAGAACTGAGGACCATGCTACGATAAGCCTCCGGCTATCTACATAAACAAGTACCTGAACAAGTAAGTGACGCTGACAATTAACGGTGCTTTTACAAAGGGAGCTCATTTAGCCTGAGAACTCTATGTATACAGCCTTTAGTCTGAACACTAACCTCCTTACCTGACCATTACCAGCAGTAGCGGCTGCCTTTTACAGCAACTACAGTGGGAAGACTGCTTTTGTAGGTTCGAGTAGGAGAGTATCAAACGAACACCTAGTTAGCTAGTTCTCTTCCAACCAATCATATATAACCCTTCTGCATGGGTTTCTTTTGAGACCAATGTGTCCTTCATCACATGTGTCACGGAAAGCAAAAGCAACTGGTACTAGTTGTATGTGGGCCTTTAGCTATAACTTCAGTAACTTTGCACCAAGTAACCGTCACCATAGAGCTAAAGCCTGGGTATGGATTGACTCTGGAAGATAACCATTAGTGGTGCTGTAGGCCTCAGTTTACGCCTTTATTAAATATTCTAAAATGACACAGTAGAGCCCAGCCAAATCCTTTATCATATAAAAGCCATTCTTGCATTCTTAGAACCTTTAATGGCTATACGTGATCCTACTTTGATTTTTGAAATGAGCATAAACATGTCTTGAAACACCTGGAGCTTGTCCGCATAACTTCTACTTACAGTTGCCGGCAGGTGTGCTAAGCATTAATCCGGTTAAAATTTTGTTGTTAAGTAAAAGTAAAATTTCCAGTCAAGGAAATTCATTTGACATAATTGATTTCGGACATGGTACTCGTATTTACAGCGATTTTGTTTTTCAGGACACTAAACAATACTTTATTAGCTGATAATTTCTTCAAATTAGCATTAACGGTTTGCTAGAAGAATGTCGGATTCGGAGCAGAATGTGAAAGTAGCTGTCAGGGTTCGCCCATTTAATAAAAGGGAGCAAAAAAGAAAGGCAAAGCTTATTGTCAAAATGGACGGAAATCAGACGACAATTATTGATCCATCTGGAACGGAGGAACCTAAAAAGTTTGCCTACGATCACAGCTACTGGTCTTTTGATGGATATCGAGAGAGATCTAATGGGTATTTTGAGCCTGATCCCTCCCACCAGCATGGCTCCAAATTTGCCGACCAGTTAAAGGTGTTCAATGATCTTGGTGAAGGTATTTTGAAGAATGCACTGGATGGATACAATTCAACACTGTTTGCGTATGGTCAGACGGGTTCCGGCAAATCTTATTCAGTAATCGGGTTTGATGAAAACAAGGGTATTGTTCCACTGTTCTGCGAACGACTGTTTGCCGAAATTGGAAACCGATCCAAAGATGGGGAGTTTGAGGTTACTTTTTCAATGATGGAAATTTACAACGAGCATGTAAGAGACCTATTAAACTATGCAAATACATCCAAGTCGGGGTTGAAGATTCGTCAACATCCAAAGAAAGGATTTTATGCACAAGGTTTAACCTTGTTTCCAGTGGACAGTTTCAAATCCATTGATAAAAGAATGACAGAAGGTAAAAAGAACAGGAGCATTGCCTCAACTGCCATGAATGAAACCAGCAGTCGAGCCCATACAATTGTAGGTATTCATTTCGTCCAGAAAAGGAAAAATGCTTCAGACACCGAAGTGACCAAGTCTTCTGTAACGAATCTGGTTGATCTGGCAGGAAGTGAGAGAGTGGAGAAAACTGGAGCAACAGGGAACCGGCTGAAGGAAGGGGCAGCGATAAATCTCAGTTTAACTTCTCTGGGAAATTGCATTAAAGCTTTGGCGGATAAATCAGGAGGTAACACTTTACTTTATTTTCATTGTGTCTCTGAATGTTATTGTCCCATAATTTTTCCTATGAACCAGCCTTTCAAAGTAAGTCGAGTACGTTCTGAAGTTGATTGATTTGTTGTTTTTATTTGTCTTTAATGTAAATATAAAGAAAAAATGAGCGAAAAACAGCTTTTGTCAGTTACTTTTACTGCAGATAGTAACATAGGTCAACCCACAATTCTCCAGTCTCAAAAAATAAAAAACTTTCGTTAAATTACGATATCATAGTTGCAAATCTTTGTTTTATAAACTGTGATTGAATTACGAGAACTTAATTATATACGAGAATTTGGAACCAGCTGGACCCGGCCGGCCGAGCTTGCCAACCCGGCCGGCCGTCCGGGTGAAACAAACTGGCCGGCGGTAGGGTCGAACAGGCTGGCCGGTACCAGTGTTGCCCTATTTTGGTGCATTTTGCAAAAAATTTTACTCTAAATGATGCATACTGTTTAACTCCAGGTTATGCATAACAGATACCTAACATCTCGTGTTGGTAACTCATGCCGAACTGCCCCTTCTATGGCCCGGCCGGCCGCCTGGTTGGCCGGCCGCCGGTCACCCGGTTTGACACCAGAGGCCAACAACTCTAGTGTACACTGCATTTAACACATGTTATTACCAAAAAATCTTTGCAAACAATGTGTCTACAAGTCTTATTAATAATAAATAAAGTGTTTCGATAAATTTTCGTTTGCAGGAAAGAAGGTGAAAGTGCCGTACCGAGATTCTGTGCTGACAAAGTTGTTGATGAATGCTTTGGGAGGAAACAGTAAAACAGTAATGATTGCAGCAATAAGTCCTGCGGACGAAAACTATGAAGAATCTTTGTCAACCTTGAGATATGCAGATAGAGCAAAACAAATCAAGACAAGGGCTACCGTTAACGAAGACCCTACGGAAAAACTCATACGGGAGCTACAGGTTAGGTGTGAGAAGTACAAAATCTATATACAATTGGAATATCTAAAAAGACTGCTTCAAACTGTGCATGGTTTAGTTGTCTTGAATGATTAAAGGTTGCAACGTCATAAAAAGCAAAGTATAGAAGTATAAATTATTTACTGCAGGAGGAAAACGCTCGATTGTTGAGTATGCTGAAGAATGGTGGTGCATTGCCCGGGGCGATTAAAGCCAATTCTGAAGACACGTCCGATGATGATGTTGATGAGGAAGCCTTGAAAGCACAGCTGGCCGAGAATGAAAGACAGATGGCACTGATGCAGCAAACGTTTCAACAGCGACTCAAACAGGTGAAATTTAACAAACAATTCTATCATTTAACACATTCACTGTCGGAGCACTTTTGACATAGAACCATCTGGCACCGGAAATCGCCTGATTGAGCTAGGCAATGGTTTTCGATTATATTCTGCTTTTATGAATCACTGGCATCAACCAAACCAAATTCACTGCTGTAGTTTGAGGCCAAGTCCCAATAGTCCCATATGGTACTTCGGCTCTTGTAGAGGTCCTATGAAAGGTGAATTTCAATATTTAAACTAGCTGGTAACATCCAAGACATCATTAATGCGCAGTTATTACAATGTTACAATCTACATTGTTCATTTTAAGGCTATGGATGAGACAGTTGGAGAAGGAGGTATCACTCACGCTGAAATGATGGAAGCTCGAAAGAAGTATCCGCACCTGTACAATCTGAACATGGATCCACAGTTGAGTGGAATGATTGTGCATTGGTGGGAAAGCGGTGGAATTTACAGAATTGGAAATCAGCACGCGGATCCTCCAGCAGATATTGTGCTGTCAGGACCAAGCATCCAATCACAGCATGCCGTGTTTCAAATATCCGATGACTTTGAAACGATTGTTCTGTTTAAGGCTTCAGAAAATGCCAGAATTTTGGTAAATGGTCAAATGGTGATAGAAAGCCATGATTTGGTACACAATGACCGTATTCTATTCGGCTCAACCCAACTCTACGTTTTTGCCAATCCAATTGAGGCCAGAAAAACTGGGGCCTCAAATCCGTCACCTGTCACCTGGGAAATGGCTGAGGAAGAAATCGTTCGATATTCCGGTGGCTTTGATCACATGGAAGGAGCAAAAACTAGCGAAGACATGATAATTGAAGATCAACTAGTTCACGTTGTACCGGCTGTTGAGCATGCTAATGGAATCAGTCAGGCGCTCGATAAAATGACAAAGTTCGAAGTAATGTTGGTTCCCGCTGAAGCGTTGGGCAAACCGGGTTCAAGACCCGAAATCTTTATACGAGTTAGAAGCTTTACCAACAGTTTGAGCTATGACTGGCCGAAAGACAAATTCATGGGGCGATACTATGTTATGCAGGAAATGTACAGGAATTTTGAAAACGGTGATCCATGGGAATTGCCAGAAGACGAAGATCCATTCCTAGAACCGCTTGATGTTGAAAGCAGGATAGGTAAGACACTGGCTGGTTTTAAATACATATATGAGCTATAAACCTAAAATTATTTTAGCTGCTTCCGTTTCCTTCAGTTTACTGCACTGTTACTAATTCAGTTCCCCAATTCAGCAGCCAACAAGCTATATATATATATTTAGGACTGAAGCTAAGCTGAGCAAGATGTTTACAAGTCAGAATATCTAAAATAATTTGAGATAAATGAAAGAAAGAAAGAAAAAACAATTATGTACATAATAGATAAGAGTGTGACAACTGGAAGGCTCTCTGTTATCAACCCATGCTTTGCACGCTAACGGCTCTCCCCCCTCCCCGCAATTGCGTACCTAGTGGTCCCCCGCAAATCAGTACCCAGTACGCAATTGCGTATGCTCACTTTGTCTATCGTAAGCCACCCCTCCGCAAATGTGACCTATCATTCGTCAGTTGAAAAAAATGATGGGTATGTTTTGCGGGGGGGGGGTCGAATGATAGATCACATTTGCGGAAGGGGGGTGCCTTCCTATAGAAAAGAGTGAGCATACGCAATTGCGTACTGGGTACTGATTTGCGGGAGGGTCCACTAGGTACGCAATTAAGGGTGGGGGGTGGGCCGTTAGCGTGCAGACTCTTGGTGTGGTGTCACTAACAGCATTACAATTCCAAGAGTTCGGGCTTGAGGTGGTGTGTCAAACCACACAGCCTTTCTTGTAGTATACCGACGCTCTATGGATTGCGTAATCTAGGTACAATCCAACCAAGACGAGTTGCCTTCAGGGTTTTTTTTGGTTTTCGGATTTGCGTCAACCTTGCGTCCAGCTAATTTTAAGTTGCGTCCCGTTAAGAAATTTTGCGTCCTGGTAAAATTATTGTTTTAGCGTGTTTTATATGCAAAAATTGTATTCTTTATAAAAATGTCGATTATTTCTTTAGTGAAACATAATTTAATCGAATGAAAAATTACTTAGAACGGTGATGCTACTGAGAAGTAATGCACGATTACAAAATATGTGAAATATGCCCTATATACACGACGGGGGGTCTGGGTGGCGGAGCCCCCCAGAAGTTGAGAAAATTTTTTGCGATTACGGAAAAATCCGTAATGCAAATGTTCAAAACGATTTAATTCGCATCTGTTGTATCTAACACATATCATGACATATCATGAAACTTTGCGTCCAGACGCACTTCTGGACGCAAAAAAAACCCTGGTTGCCTTGCTTTATTCTGTTTTAGGTACTGTAAATGTCTATCTAAAGTCATTGGCCTACATTATTGAATCTAGAGTTGAATTGGAAATTAGAGAATTTCGAGGAAACGAAGTTGGGCTGCTGCAAGTTGAAGTATTGCCTTGTGATAGCAGTGGATCACCCTATTCAGATGAATCAGAAATATGGATTGATAATCCACATGATTTGATTGGAAGAGATTTGCATTTTCTGTTTTCATTGAAGTCGGCTCGCGGTCTTCCACCACGGTTTACGGACGTGCGAGCAAAGTATAAAATATACAGGTAATGTTACAGTTTTGTAGTTTTCTGATTACCATAAATGGATTAATACGTTTCAGCTTGGTCTTCAAAAATAAATACCTTAAGTATCTAAAAATCACAAGTGGAATCGTGTCTCAACAAGGAAGGGTAAGAAAGAAAGGAGTTTGGCGGTGTAAGCGCCCTCGAAAATCTAGAAGGTTCTCCTAACTGCGCTGCGATGACAAAGATTGAAATGGCCAGGACAAAGGATAGTCAAAATGATCGAAAGTTTTGAGATTATACCACATCTTCTGCTGCACTGTATGACCAAGAGTACATAATAGATAAGAGCAAGAGTGCATAATTGCACTATATATTAGAAGAAGAGTAAGCCACTAGAGGGCTCCTCTTCTTTCCATTGCGTAACGGTGCTCCGACCACAATACGCGAATGTTCCCCCGTTTGGTGGGGGGGGGGGTCGACAAGCATACCCCCTCCCCGTTTGGAGGGGGGGGGGTATGCAAAATGGGTCCCCGTTTGGTGGGGGGTATGCAAAAGGGGTCCCCGTTTGGTGGGGGTGTATGCACAAGGGGTCCCCGTTTGGTGGGGGGGGGTAGGCAGAAGGGGGTCCCCGTTTGGGGCGGGGTCGCCAAGTCAGGCTAAGATTGGCTGAATCTGATTGGCTGGTGGCGACCCCCCCCAAACGGGGACCTCTTGTGCCTACCCCCCACCAAACGGGGACCTCTTTTGCCTACCCCCCCACCACCAAACGGGGACCTCTTTTTGCTACCCCCCCACCAAACGGGGACCCATTTTTAAAAAGAACAAAAACTACCGTAATCCTCTGCTCTACCCTCCCACCAAACAGGGAGGGGGTCTCTGCAATCTACGGTTGTATTGATGCGGCCTCAAAAGTTTTGATTTGATTCAGTTCGATTTTCGCCTCTGAAAAATCATGATATTTGATTCAGTTCGATTTTCTGCACCCGAAAAATGAATTGATTTGATTCAGTTCGATTTTTTCAATTTGAAAGACTTTTGATTTTGATGCAGTTTTTGCCAAAACTGAATTTTGATGCGACTTTTGATTTTTCAAATTTGCGTTCAAATTTTACATGATTTAAATCAACCTAATTTATAATCACAAGAGGTTATTGTAGTGAGAACATAAAAACTTCAGGACTTGTTTTGAGAACATATATAAAATTTTCATTTTTCACAAAAATGTCCATTGCTGCTTTAATACAGTTTAGATTTCGTGGCCTTAATGAAATCCTTCCATGTTAATCTTGATCAAAGTTAAAGCTAAAATGCAAAAGTTATGCAAAATTAATAATCTAGCGGTCTCTCGAAACGCAAAAGGCAACAAAGCAATACACCTATTCTAGAAAATGCCTGCCAAAGTAATCTTCCTAGCTAAAAATCCCTTGTTAAAATTTTGCTGGTATCTCTGCCGTGGGCACTGCCATCATGAAAAGCACAAACAAATCTTTACCGCACATAATAATAGGTTAAACAGTACTCGAAAAGATGCATGGAAAAGTATGTTTCATTGTGCATATGAGACTAAATGAAAGCTTTTAGCTTATAGTCTGCTGACAAAATGCGAATCAAAATCGCATCAAAATCAAAATTACTGATTCATGGACAAAAGTTTTGATTTGATTCAGTTCGATTCTGGCTTCTGAAAATTCAGTTAGATTTGATTCAGTTCGATTTTTGCTGTGAAAAATTAAATGATTTGATTCAGTTCGATTAATCAACAAAAGTCGCATCAAAACTGTTTTGATTCGATTCGAATCAAAAATCAAAACAACCGTACTGCAATCTGATTGGCTGTTGGCTACCCCCCCCCCCCACCAAACGGGGACCTCTTGTCTGCTATCCCCCCACTAAACGGAGGGGGTATGCTTTGTCGAAGAGAGCTACCCCCCCACCAAACGGGGGAACATTCGCGTATTGTGGTCGGAGCACCGTTACGCAATGCCAAGAAGAGGAGCCCTCTAGTGGCTTACTCTTCTTCTTATATATAGTGCAATTATGCACTCTTGATAAGAGTGTTACAGCTGGAAGGCTCTGTGTTAATCAGCTCTCGAGCCATGCCTGCACGCTAACGGCCCACCCCCCCGCAAATCAGTACCCACCCAGTACGCAATTGCGTATGCTCACTTTTTCTATCGTAAGCCACCCCCGCCCCTGCAAATGTGACCTGTCATTCGTCTGTTGAAAAAAGCGATGAGTCTGTTCTGCGGGGAGGGTCGAATGATAGGTCACATTTGCGGGGGGGGGTGCCTTCCTATAGAAAATAGTGAGCATACGCAATTGCGTACTGGGTACTGATTTGCGGGGGGGGGGTCCACTGGTACGCAAGTGCGGGGGGGTGGGTCGTTAGCCTGCAGAGCATGACTCGAGAGCTGGTATCATAGAGCCTGCCAACTGTCTGTCACACATTGCAAACATCCAATAAATTTATTTCTAGCTGCAAGACTTGATTCAGAGGCGGGATCAACTATACGTTATTCTAATGCGCATAGCCTCCCGCATCACCTGGTGGAACGACTGTTCTGCCGACGAACTACAGCCGGCTCTGGATTTGCTTGAATGCAGCGCTCGAACAGGGCATGAAATCATCAAAATTTCCATAGCCGGCGGAATGTCATAGAAACTAGATTTTTCAAGCAGGTGTCGAAATATTCTCGCAAAATGGGGTGGACGTGTTAAAGATAAAAGGAGCAAATGCCCAGATTGCCAACCGGCAACTGGACCCTGTCCCAAAAAATAAGATGTCAAAAATCAGCACTTGTGCCAATTTGCAGCCGCGGGCATACAAGGGTTAATTTAGACCTTTATGCAGAAGCACCTCAAAATTCATTTTCACAAATCATCCAAACGCCGTCCTTTGGGTTTATCAAGAAAAGCTTACTCATGCTGACTAATTTTGAGACCTTAGCCCCTTAGGTTCATAATAAAATTTAGCTTAAACCAGTTTTACAAATTAATTTTGATACTTTAGAAATAGAGAAGCAACCGAAACAACCACATTCTCCGATACCAGCAATCCTGATTTCAATCATGTGAAAATGTTTTCTTTCAAACCGGTCACAGAAGTCATTCTACAGTATTTGATGGAAGGCAAAGTGCTGGTTGAGTTGTGGGGAATTCAGATGCCGATCAGGCGAAAACTAACCAGGCAACTGAGTACCAGTCATATGATGGCCGCAGATCTTTTGTCCAGAGGGTCAGCGGTCCCCATTCCAGGGCAAAAGCAGATTGATATGCAAAAGGTTGCGTACCAAATGGAAGCCCAAGTTTTGAAGAAGAGAGGGGAAAAGATGGAACAAAAGATGACATATCTGCGAGAGATGGTTAAGCACGGAGAGTCAAAGGGATTCAAGGCAATACCCTTGAATTACCTCAAGGGTATGTTAGACGCCCCTTCTGAAGATGTACTCAAAAAATGGTTGGCGATGTATCAATCCAGGGAGCACGATACGGAAACAAGCAATGGCTTTGTTCGGCCTTCTTCGGCTGTGAAATCGAGCCGTGCTTGCTGTACTATGTAAAATGTTGCGATGTATACACTGGTTTAAATGCATCTATATATGCGGCCGAATAGATTTAATATTGTGAATATTCTCATATCGCATGGCAATTAAAAATAAAAGGATTACATGAAAATCTACCACCCTATTGATTACCATTCCTGGCACACCACTAGATTGAACAATCAAAAAGTAAAACTTCTCAAGCATTGATAGTAGACCTGAGGCCGGCTCCACTAAAACCGGTTAGAAGCAGAATCGGTTGGTTCCTTCAAGCTTGAAAAACTGAATATACATGATTTTATAAGGTGAAACATCAGTAAGGAAAAAGTGAATCCGAACTTGGTTTTTCCATTACATTTTTGCTTTTGCATTTTGTGTAGGGTTGTCCGCTACCGGGCTCTGTTTAGAGGCCGGGCTTCCGGACCCACCGGGCTTCTCTGGCTCATCGTGACTGCGGAGCTCAGTTTTCGAGTCTGGGACTTCCGGGCTTTGAGACGGGCCTAGTAGCAGGCCCGGGCTTTGGAGTCCGGGCCTGTCACCGGGCCCGTGGATTTAAACCCGGGCCAAGGAGCGGGCCAGGGCTATGGGCCGTGACTGGTAGCAGGCTCCGGGCTTTGATTGGACTCGGGCCGGGCCAGGGCCCCGTTGCAAAAAACACCATTACTGCTGACTCAGGGGTAATGACTCGTGACAAGTTAGGAGTCACGGGTCTTAAAAGTTATCAGTGTCATCAGTAAAATTACTACTGAATTCGGCAGTTTAAAAGTGGTAGCGTTGCATAAAAGTCATTAGTCTGAATTTTTTCTGCTGAATTAAGGTGTAAGTTTTCAGGGAGAAATTTGTCACTTGAAAATTGTTTCAGTTGGCTATATCTTACTTTTTTGTACTTAGTAGTGAATTAGTTTTCAACACATTTATTAAGTTTACAAAAGGTTAATTTTATATTTTAAACTAATTCAACTGTTTATTCTATTCACGTTAAAGTTTGCATTCGTTTTTTTGATAAACCACTTTTAAATAGTTCACACTAATTAATTGTAAAAGGGCATTAATTAGAAATCAGTAGACCATATTTATTAAATGTTCTGTTTTTGGTTGGATTTGGTATTAATTAATTAAATATGAGCTCATCAGATTCTGACTCCGACGATGCTTCCGGCGCTGTTGTATTTCGCAGACCGCGAACATTTAGGGAACGGATTAATTTCGACATCGAGCCTAGTCATAACATTTCCAGATTTCGATTGACTGATCATCATATTAACCTTCTAGTGGAACGGCTTCGTCCTTACTTAGAACATAGTAGCTTGCGCAATTATGTATGCTTGATTTAAGATTAATTAATTTTCAACTTTCCCAGCTGTCTGAGCTGTCCCAGGTTTCCGAACTTTCCCAGCTGTCCCAGCTTTCCGAGCTTTCCCAGCTGTCCGAGCTGTCCCAGCTTTCCGAGCTGTCCTAGCTTTCCAAGCGTTCCCAGCATTCCCGCCTGTCCGAGCTTTCCCAGCTGTCAGAGCTGTCCCAGCTTTCCCAGCTGTACGAGCTTTCCCAGCTGTCCTAGCTTTCCGAGCGTTCCCAACATTCCCGCCTGTCCGAACCTTGCGAGCTAACAGGGCACCCAGACCGGAGACCAAACATCCCGCCGGCATACTCTAACTTTAAAGACGAGCCGGCATTTCAACTGTCCAAGCATGCGCACACAACCAGTAACAAAGGAGAAACCTCACGTAGGACACTACACTTGGGCCAGTGTTTTATGCAACGCTATTCCATTTACAGGGCTGCCGCGCGACCTTTCTCAGAAAAAAGGAAATAAAAAAGAAATTTTGCACCCGGAAAAAAGGAAAAAAAGGAATTTGTCTGACAAAAAATAGGAAATAAAAGGAATTTTCAGACATAAATTATATAATAACGTTACTGAGCAAAAAATTAAATTTTTTCCATTTTTAACAGCCACACAAGGTTTGAAACATTTACATACGTTTCTAAGCAAAGAGAATTTAAGCAAAACGCTATATAAAATGCAAATGCGGACGCGTTTCAAGCTTCGTCTTGTTGATCACAGTAAATACGCTATTATAAAACAGAAAATACGCGCCGAAGGCACTAAATTTGTTGGTTTTGTACCTCCTTTTGTATTTTTATCTTAATATTTCCGACCCTCGAATCGGAAACAGGAAGGCGCTATCTGCACTTGACCTAAATTCTTGTATAATTACAATCTAGCTTCGTAAAGATTTGAAGTTTAAATTGAGAACACTTTAAGAACAGGTTTTGGAGAACTTATCCTTTAAATATCTAACTTTGACGCAAAGAAACAAGCAAAGCAATGCGACCTGGTATAAAATATTTCATCCGAGATATATGAACCCGCAGAGCGAGAATTCGGTTATTTGAGCTTGAAGTAGCTTATAATTGGGTTAAAACAGCGAGATTTGGGGGCACAGCACTTCAGAAACTGAATCGGCTATGGAACCATCAACGCTTTTTAATGAAGAAATATATAGGCCTTCTCCAGATTCCACTAATATATATCTGAAATTTAGCTTTGTACCCGAAAATAAGAAAGCAATTTATAATTACGAATGGAAATAAAGTATAAATGTTAAGCTCAAGATCAGGGGGCTGGAGTCCCCAAAGAAACTTATAGATTTATAGAAATTTGTACCTTCAATCAGGGACGCACTTAGGATTTTGAAAAGGTCGAGCCTACAAAATTTAGCCCACAGAAGTTGAAAATTTCGATATCTAAAATCCGTAGTGGGAACCTTTAAAACCGTTCGACAAAAGTTGTGGAAAAATCAGCAACTGAGACCTTAAAATTTTTTGAAATTATGAATATAAAATTTTTTTAAATTATGAATAATCTGTAACGGAAATCTTTAAAAACATTTGAAATACGAACGCTTAGTTTTGAAGTTTACCGGACTGAGATATAACAGCTGTGCAGGTGCGAAAAATTTTAGAAGAGCGATGCCGCCAGGCGTGAAAATTTTTAAAAATTGAGAGAAATAAAGATATTTGTAGGCGCGCAGTTTTTTTTTTAAATTTGAAATAGAGACTGAGGCACCGCAGGAACAAAAATTTTCCTATATGTTATCTTATGCTTTAAAAATAGATCGCCTTTTGCTTTCTCTCCAAAAATACCGTGTGGGGTAGAACTAAAAGAGAGGCCTCGGAACCCCAAAACAATTGCAATCTTAACTTCTAGGCACTTTTTTGGAAAACTTGACTGTGACGTCTATGCATTTTGCCATCGTATTTAGTGGATTCTGCATATACCTCAAATAGTGCATTTTGCTCAAAAACTCTGCAGCAGTCTATGCACACATTACTAACATCAAGAGTACATAATAGAATAAGAGTATGAAACTCTTACGCTACTATGTACTAAACATGCTTGATATGCTCGGGTCACTAACTCGGGACCCCCCCCCCCCCAAAGTTTCGGGGGGGGGTCCCACCCTACACTAATTACATGCTTTCATATAAGTGTGTGTCTGCTCGCTGATTCGCTAATTAGCTTAGGCTTACGATAGGCATTTTATTAGTAATTTTTAATTAATTAATTATAACTTTAATTAGGTTAATGTAATTAAAAAACTAATTCGACAACGTTGTAGCATTTTTTCTGCTCTTTCCAACGATATAAAAATTGTTGCAGACTACATTCCTACGAATTTTTGTTTTGTGCAACAATTTTTATATCATTGGAAAGAGCAGAAAAAATGCTACAAAGTTGTCTAAGTAGTTTTTTAATTACATTAACGTAATTAAAGTTATAATTAATTAATTAAAAATTACTAATAAAATGCCTATCGTAAGCCTAAGCTAATTAGCGAATCAGCGAGCAGACACACACTTATATGAAAGCATGTAATTAGTGTAGGGTGGGACCCCCCCCCGAAACTTTCGGGGGGGGGGGGGTCCCGAATTAGTGACCCGAGCATATCAAGCATGTTTAGTACATAGTAGCGTAAGAGTTTCATACTCTTATTCTATTATGTACTCTTGCTAACATATATATACGTTTAGTGTTACTCAAGATCATATAAACGTTCTATCGAGTATATACAAATTAAATTTTAACTCTTGTCTTTAAGCAAATAAAAAATAAGTCCAACAATTTCTATAAATCTAAATTCGTACGTCATATTAGGTAAAAATGTATGTAGCTTTAGCTATTCTATAATAAAACTGAAAAATTAAGTTAAACAATATTCCGGCGAAGCCGGAAAATTTTTGGAAATTAATACCGTAAGACTAAATTTTAGGCACATTTTTGTCAATTATCAGAAAATTTTTGAAAAAAAAGGAAATAAAAGGAATTTTTGCAGAAAAAAGGAAAAAAAGGACGACCTCGAAAAAAAAAGGAAAAAAAAGGAAAAAAAGGAACCGCGGCAGCCCTGCATTTACTCCAGACACTGATGATTTTTACTGATGACTAGTCAGGACCCTTTACTGCTGAAAAATCAGAGCTTTACTCCTGAATTTTATGCAACGCAAAAGTCACGACTCGTGACACTGATAACTTTTTTGCTTACAAGTCAGGGGCCTTACTCCTGCCTTTTATGCAACGGGGCCCAGGCCCGGGTCGGCTGATAATTTAGGCCCGGTGCCATTACATTTGAAAGTTATGGTCGAAACGGTCACGGTTTGCTCCCATGAGACTGTATATGGGCTGGCGCGAAACCATATTCTAAAATCTGTCACAGCAGTTTGGCTTTGATTGTGCCTGGGTGGCTCAATCGGTAGAGCGTCGGTCCAGTTAAATAAAGGTTGAGGGTTCATTCACTACCTTAGGCCCGAAATGTTCGGGGTTAAGAGCTGTACTGATTTATCACTTATGCGATCATTGAGCTTGCACTGAATGAAGGTTTAAATTTTATCATGGGTTATTCTGTTCAGAAACTCACCATTCAAATATACAAATTTCGGAATTGTTTCTTTGAACTTAGTTAGAAAAAACCGGCTGTTTTCTGAATTGTAAGGAATCCAAATACTTCCAAACGAGATATTTTCTGTTTCCCACGACTTTTTCTGACTGAAAAGGTTCTAGGGCCAGCTTCTATTATACGAGTTCTACTTATGTAACTAACAAAATATCAACGATTTTATGATTTATTTTTATTAATAGTTCATCGTTCCGCGCAAAATTGATGCCAACACAGACGAAACTAAATCTTCAGAAAAATTAAATTTACAAATTTAGAAATATTAAACAACAATTTTCTTGTTTGTCAACACTTTTCGAAACTAAGTTTTTGTGCTCAAAATCTAGCAGATAAAATGTTAGTCTCTCCCAACGTTGGTAACACCAGGTCTAGTTACTAGTTACTATTACAAAACGCCAACAATATTTATTAGTGAAATTGACCTGCATGGCACTAAGAAACAACGACTAGGTACCAACTTTATGGCATGGGGCTTAGAAAGCTAACACAGTTTTTGCTGTGATAACAGTCTAGTGGCATACTCTTTGTGCATTCTTAGTAATATAAGCAGATATATACTTCGTAAAATTTCAGCAATTATATACTGTGCAAATGAAAATAACACGCCAAAAAGAAGGCACATGTAACTGCACAATATGGGATTACTCAATTTATAGGTATATGCGTAAATCTGTTTTACGAAACTTTTTTGACAGAATAAAATAGTGCCGCAATTTTATATAGTCTTTCAGTATCTGCTATAGCACAATTCTAGTATATATAAAATATACGAACTGATTTAGACAAGTACGGACCTTCGTTGCGATTAACTACCGAATCACATAAATACGAATACCATACGTTTAAACCAACCTCTGCATAACTTGAATAGATAATCACACGAAAATAATACTGACAACGACGACAACATCTGAAAAGAACAATACACAGTGCATTAGTAAAGTAAAGCATACAGCACAGGTTATAGGGTCAATAATAGTCTAAATCTTTATCTTACATGGTGACGTAGACACTGAAAGTCAACGAAATCTAAAGGCAAAGTAAACTTCTCTAAATCTCAGTATGCGAACAATTAATTCAGAACTCTGGGAGGTAATATTTTTGTTATAATTTTTTGTAAAAATAGCAGACTATTTTTGTTATCATTTTTTGTAAAAATAGTAGACAAATGAACTAGACGTACATATCAAGCACACCGAATTTCATAAAACAGTTACACAAAATTAAAGCAGATTAACAATAACAGCCAAATTAGATCACAAAAAGGCAAAAATAAGCAGTATATAATCAGTAGTTTTCGTAAAAAATGAACAGTGATTAAACAGTTTAAATGTAGAAAACAGGTATACCCGCACGCGTAAATTCTCACAAAATTCTGCACACCGGACATCAACGTAAGCTATGGGCGAGTCAATTATATGGGCGTTGATATGAGCCCACTAAGGAATTCAGGGGCCAGTGTTATCAAGCATCTCAACCCGGGTTGAAACGTCAACCCGGGTTGAGTTTGGGGTTGAAAATGTCAACCCAATGTTATCAAAATTGGGTTGAATAAACCCGGGTTGGAATAGCGGGGTTGGGGTTGAAATTTAGGTTGAGTTCCAACCCAGTGTTGTCATTAAATCCGGGTTGAAAATTTGAGTTGGTTTTCGAGTTGAAATCGCCGAATCTCAACCCTCCTCAGCTAGGAGGGTTGAGATATCAACCCGGGTTGAGATAGCGGATATCCAGCCTTTCGTTCTAGTTTTATGAATTTGCCATAGCTGACGAATGGAACTAGGAATAGTCGAATTCTAAAAAAATCTAAAGAAAGATCTTTCAATATTTTCGTGAATTATGGCATGAAGAAATCAAAACAAAAAAGCAGGATTGAAATAAAATGAAGAGCCCGTTTATCCAGTCTTTTCATAAATTTGTTTCGCCATTTAATGTCCGCAATGAGTGTTTTATTTGCTACTATATCAGCGCATGGTAAAGTAAAGAGTTTTGCATAATTATTTATCGCTACAAATGTACGTTGCGTTTATAGTAATTTTCCGTTACACGCCTTCAATTTCAGTAGCAGTTGGAACAGCAGCATTGTTCTCGCAAAGGCCCTTTTTGGGTTGAAACCTGGGTTCAAATCGGGGTTGAAACAGCTCAACCAGGGTTAAGTTAACCCAACCCCAAAAATGTTTGATAACATTGGGTTGAGCAGCGGGGTTTAGCCAACCCAAAAATTTCAGGGTTGAACCCAAAAATGGGTTCAACCCGGGTTGAACTCAACCCGATTTTGATAACATTGGCCCCTGATCACATTAGCATGCTTCAAGCTTGTACTTTACTACCATCATCTGTAACGTTATATGACGCTCGTTCTTCCACACTAGACCGGGTCCTCGTTAGCGCACAAGCACCAAACACCAGCATCAGAATAGGCACGAGCATAAGCAGTATGCAGCAGCATAAGTATATGTGTGTATGTGCATGCGCGCACGCGTGTGTGCGTGTGTATGCTCTTTCATGTTTGCTGGTCTTTGTGCAACTTTTCAAAGATATGACATGGTGGTTTCAGGCAATACACTAAATTGCCTCTGCTTTTTTTGGGAACCTAACTATAATTTTGGGGTAATTTATAATATTGAAATTTGACAAATTTTGAACAACTTTAACATTAAAAGTAAACTGACAAAGACTTTTATGTGAACGCACCAGAATGCTCAATCAAACAGCCAAAAAATTTTGAAGTGTTGTAAAATTTGAACTAATTTCAAAAACACAGCTAACAAATGTGTATATATAGCAAAGAAGTCAGAATCTAAACGTAAAAATATTATGCGATAAAAGTAAATGGTGAGCAGACCTGCTTTTATAGTATAAACAATTTGTACGGCCCAAAGCAAAATTTGCACAATTTTCACCTTTGCTAATAGTCGGAGCCCCGCGGAGCTCGGGTGCTCCGATCAGAGCTTCAGAGCAGGCAAATTTTTTAGCGCACATCACAACTACATTATAAATATATAATTAAAATGTAATGTGTAGATGTAGCTAATTCTATAATAGAATTGAAAACTCAAGTAAATAAAGTTCCGGCGAAGACGGAACATGTTTGGAAATTATTACCGTAAAGATTAAATTTAGCTATATTTCTGTCTATTTTCAGAAAATTTTTGGAAACAAGGAAATAAAGGAATTTTTGCAGAAAAAGGGACGACCACAAAAAAAGGAAAAAAGAAACGCAGCAGCCCTGTGGTTTTCTTGTGCTTGTGCGCTAGTAGGGACAGGGCCTTATTCACTTGTAGCAATCACCTGGTAGTAACAAGACAGACGCGAACTGTACGGAAAGATATACATACACTGATGCCCGCTGCTCGGCCTGATGTAACAGCAAACTTTTATTCGTAGCATAAGGATGCACACCTTAAAAATTCTACATTTTCTGTATCGATCATAACGTTTTATTTTCTATGTGCATCGCGATTCAATTCAACGATCTTTATTGTTTACTGTTCCTGAACATTGGGAACTCAACTCAATTGTATTACTGTAAACAGCTGTAAAGATTATCCCATCCGTAATTTGTAAAATAAATTTCCATGTTTTGTCTCATGAGTTAAGATGACACCGGTTACTTTTACAGATCTGAACTATTTGCGGCAGCCTTGCTATTCAGTTATCAGAAAACCATTTGCCAACTTCGTCCTCTACATGTATATATGTTGAAAGATCATAAACTACAGAGTAATTTGCGTTAATTTTATAAGGTGTCGGAGCAGCTTGGCCTTAGTGGTCGTCAGCTGGTGCAGTCAGTTGTTTGTACTGCCGCTACTACTGGGTTAGCTTTGCTAAGGTGACCTCTGCTTCTCGTAATGTCACTCCTTCGGATCCCAGTACTGAGAATTGTACCATTCCCTTCCGGGTCCCGTCCGCAAAATCCTGGCATCTTTCTGCTGCGAGTCGCTGTTCCAGGAGTCATAAATGGTCGCCACCCGAATCCATTATGGTTTAAAATGGGGGAGGGACTCTGTGGTCCCGTCTGGGTGAATTTACCCCTTCTGTCCCTTGGCTCAGGGTATCACCGGGTCTTATAAGGACAGTTTTCCAAGTGGTTCTATGGTTAAAATGGGGGGGGGACTCTGTGGTTCCGTCTGGGTGAAATTACCCCTTCTGTCCCTTTGGTTCAGGGTATTACCGGGCCTTATAAGGACAGTTTTCCCAGTGGTTGAACGGTGATACTGTCTGCGTTGCCTTGTATCTCCTTTTGTAATTTGTATATTATATGCCCGGATCCCGGGAGGTGGCTGCGCTGCTGCTCATGCAATTTACCCTGACATCTTTTGCTACAAGAGAGCTGTCCAAGGAAGTCATCAGTGGTCGGAACTTGTATTGGATTTTGGTAAAAATGGGGGAGGGTCTCTGTGGACCCGTCTGGGTGCAATTACCCCTTCTGTCCTTTGGTTCAGGGTATTACCGGGCCTTATATGGACAGTTTTCCCAGTGGGTGAATGGCTTGCTGTTTGCCCTTCTTGTGTCTATGGGGTAACTGCCGAGTAGCTGCAGCTGCTGCTATTGCTGGTTATGTCTGGTTGAAGACAGTGGGATTCTCGGGTATCTGTGGATCAACATATGACATTATATACAACGGAGCCGGACGAACGCACAGCCACCAATTTTTACTGATCAGCCATGGCTGTCTCCATGTTAAAGTATGTTAAAGTGTTCCAGAGCATCTCGAGTATTACAAAAGACTGACTGACAAAATTACAAAGGAAAATGATAAAGTCAGGAAAAGTTTACATGATTAATGAAAGGCAACGAACCAGGCAATAAATTCGTTTAGTGGCAGTCCCTATCACAAAAGCATTCAGTCAGTATTCTGCTTAGCGGCAGTCGAATCTGTGAATTCGTTGCATGGGCTTGATTCTTCGTCAATCTTAGGAATAGAATCAACATTGGCGGACTCGTCCTGACCAGGCGGGCTGTTTAAACTTGGTCCAGACAAATCAATGCTTGCAAACTTATCCAAGGGTGGCCGCTTTGAGGCACTGCTATCATTTGCTGTATCATCTTCTTTGGACGACGAAGCAGAATCGCCACGAGTCGTGTGATCGCTGCCGATTTCTGCTCGCGATTCTTCCCCAGCAAGGCGTCGAACTCGTTCCAGGATATAACCTGGCTAAAAAACAAAGTTCAAATAAATGAGCGATAAGATTACCTGAGTTAAAAGTTATCACTGGAACCAGTTAACATTCTCAGTTAACACTGAAAAAGTAAAGCAATTTGTTTGTACACAAAAACGCAAGAAAACGAAACGACACCATGCTAGCTACGAATCATTTTCCCATCAACGTATACTTCTGTGCGTTTATATAGGCCAGAGGTTTTGCGACGCTACGAGCTTTAATAAACTTAAAGCGTGCAGCGACGCCTTTGAAACCAGCCACCACACAGACACAGACAAGATACGTAAAATGCAAACAGATGAAAATGTTGGTTTCATGAATATCCGATTTCTAAGTGCAAAGTATATAATCCAAGTTACAATACGTAAATCAAACGAAGTATA
>JASAND010009772.1:0-33236 GCA_030248195.1 Trissonchulus latispiculum
CGGGAGGAGCACGGATTCAGCAAGAGCTACAGTGTATGACATAGTTGGAGGAGATGTTACGTTATGTACTGTTCAGTAACGGGTTGAGATGCAGAAGGGTTGAGATGTAAAATTATGCAGGTAGGTCTGTCTTGCTACGTTTTAATAGGTAGTGCAGTGTGGCATACTGTAGTGCCTGCAACTGAATCAAAGATCGAGAAAAGAAAGATAGACCAAGTTGTAGAAAATTTGTGTATTAAATAGTTTTAAAGTAGGATATGTGACGTTTATGAGAAATGGGGCATGAAGTCGAGAAACGCTACTTGATTTTGTGAACAAAACAAGTATTCAAAAGTTTAAAGAAAAAATTAGACAAGGGGGGGGGCGATAGTTTGTCACATATCCCCCCTGGTACAAAAAAGTGCGTCCTCGCGCTAAAAAGAAACAAAGTAAGTATTAATAAAGGCCCACGATTGGGAGGGAATAAGGCAGTCAAGGAGACGGGAACAGTTTAGTTGGGATCAGAAAGAATGTCTGATGGATCCGAAATGTTCGCCAGGCGATGAAAGGTACCCTGTTCATCCAAGCCCAAAATAAGGATGTACCGAGGGCTCTGGAGGGTCACGTGGCCGATCCGAGTAAACTGAAGCCGGCACCACCGCCGGAACCGAAGGAAAAGCCGGGTGGCTCGGGCAATGGTAGTTTGACAGAGAGGAGATGAAAGCAGCGCATAGATGGCAGTGATGAAAAGGACCATGTTCTGGTCAGTAAAGCTTTCCATGCTGGAGAGTTCATCACAAAGCCGATGGAGGGGAACATCTGGAGGAGGGTGCTGTACCAGGATCACTACCCAGCAGCATATAGCCAATGCGTCGGTTGAAATAAAGCCGGCGCGGGTATTCGATGTGGTAGATGGCCCGATGCGCTAGGATAGCGTCCACCACAAAGAGCTGATCCTCTCGGGAGGTTACATGAGACCCCAAGGCTGCCAAGGCAGTAGCAGCAGGGATTTCCACCTGGCGGGGCAGAAAATTGTCAGTCGCTGGAAGAACCAGTTCAGGTACCCCCAAACCACCGTGAGCAGCAATGCGTTCCGTTACCTGACAGAGAAGGCGAAGAAAGCCTCGGGTCCGAATAAGTTCAGTGGCCCGTAGATCAGTCCAACCAAACCCGGGGATATCAAGCTTAACCCGGCGATGGTATTCCACTACAGCAGAGATGAAATTGGGTACCACCTGATCGGAATAGTTGGCATCGACGTAAGACGGTCGGGGACGGGAGCACGTGTCTCCTTCCCAACATCCGTACTCAAAGCAGTGGAGGCAGACAGCGCAGCGGCATAGCCGGCTGCGTGCTGAGGCCACCTCCACGCAGTGCAAACAGTCAGCTTTGCCAGGGCGAGGCTTGAATCCCGAACAGATGGGGTTAGGATAACGAGAATGATCTTCCATGGTGAGACCGCAGTGGTGACAGAGACGACAGAGACAAGGACGCATGTGCATATTGCATCTGCGACACGCACCCTCCGTGGTTCGTTCGTCCGGCAGTAGGGGAGGCATCCGGAGCTGTCGCCTCAGCTCCCAAGGGTAGCTCTTCACCAATGGCCAAGGCTTCCTGAAACAAAGCGTCCTCGCTGATGCTAAGGCCACTGGGGGTGGGAGGACGCGACGAAGGCTTAGGCTGATGCTCTACGGAGCTGGCAGGAGCCAATGGGATATCAGACGACGAGGTAACCACGGGGTTACAAACTGTCAATGGAAGGGGTGTCGTCTGCAGTTCGACGGACGTCGTTTTCGGTTCGATGACAGACACAGTCACAGTAGATGGCTGTGGACCGGTGAGGGAAACCGCTGGTACGGCAGTGTCGCCGCCCGCAAAGAGGACTGAGCGGGGACTGGTGTCAGATTACTATGTTCATCCAGCAGTGGAGTGCTGGGCCGAGGCGGGTGAATTGGCTGAATGTTCGTCTCCTGGGGAGGAGAAATTGGAAGAGGGGTTACTGGCCGAAAGCAGTTCAGAGTCCCTGGTGCTGGTGTGGGCGGAGGCGACCGCACATAGCACTGGGTCGGTTCTGGGTACATGGGACGAATGACGGGAAAGGACTGGCGGGGAGCCAGAGGCAAAGAAACGCTAGTTGCGGGAAATAGACCAGGGGGAGGCATAATAAAGTTTTGATAATGGTTAGAGACTCCTCCAAGGTAACTGGCACCCCCAGGTGGATCAAGGGCATACCTGAACGGGAGGTCAAATTTCACTGACCCTTGTGGAAGCAAATTTGGGTACCCCTTGTGAGAGCAATTTTTCTTAGGCGTACTTTTGAAAGCGATTTTTAAGCTATTTAACCTATTTTTAGCAAAAAATAGCAATTTTTAAGCTAAAGTACGTTTTTTGGACGTTTTTTAGCCAAGAATAGTAATTTTAAGTGAAAAATTCCGGCGAAGCCGGAAAATTTTTGGAAATTTTAGTTGTAAAACCTATTTTTTGGGCAATTTTCTTACCCCTTGTGGCCAATTTTCTTACCCCTTGTGGCCAATTTTCTTACCCCTTGTGGGAGCAATTTCGCGACCCCTGGTGGGGGGGGGGGAAATTTCCCCCCCCTTGTCCACCTGTGATCAAGGGCCCACCTGGACGAATCGTTAGAGAGTTCAACCTGTTCTTGAAAGACGATCCGAGAGGACTGACCGCACCGTTGGCAAACTTGAGCATTGCAAAAGGCATCTACGCCCTGTCCTCTTACAGAAATGGCTCAAACTGTTCCACAGCGTTAACAAGTGTGTCGGACGTCCATGGTAAAAAAACAAACAGGAAAATTGACTGGGACGTCAAAAGAGACTAAAGATAGACCTTCAATGCATTGGAGAAAAACGCAGACATTGGGCAGGTAAACACTGTGTAAACTGTGAATAGACCTTACTGTAGTCGTGTAGTAAAGTGAACAAACAAAGCGGCTCCTTTAATCACATCAGTGATGTATAGTTTATTGCTGTAGGCAATTGCTACTGGGCATGCAGTAGAACACATGTTGATTGAATGGCGGAGCCACTGAGGTCCAGATAAATTTGAAGTATAATTCTGGAAAGAACTTTAGTTGGCGTAGATCTAATCGCACGGTGGTCACATATTGTAATGATTAAAGGTGAAAGAACGTAAAGTCTGAATGTTTTGAGAAAGTGCATGGCAAATAAAATGTATATACGTAACGGATACAATCGCAGGAATATAGGCACAACTTCTGTCAATTATTTTTTGTGATTTTAGTTTAAGCTAGGCTAATGAACTATAAGTATACAAGCAGGATAAAGTAGGATAAGTTTCAGAAAACCGTTAGATAGGTTGGTAACGCTCTGGTGGGTGGCGTTGTCTTTCGGGATATCGGCGAGAGGGTATCCAAGAAGATACCGGATTCAGAGCATGTTCTTGGATAGGACCCATTGTAGGTGGTTCAGGGTCACAAATTGTAGTAATTCTCCGGGTGGGTTGATATTCTGTTATTCCTGGGACAAAAGGATCGCGATACAGTTTCAACCTGTTGCTATGGACAATTTGTTCTTGCCCCATTCTTTTTCCATGAATTGGAGTTATAGCAACGTTTGGAAGGCGCAGTCCCGTGATGACATAGGGACCGTCCCATTGCAAAGCCAGTTTCCTTCGTTTGGGAAAATTCATTAAGACCTTGTCCCCAATACGCCACTCAGGCCAGCATGTTCCTCTGTCGTAGAGGGTATTCTGCTTGTCTTGTGCTTGTCTAAGCAAGTCAGAGGCAATACTCCACACAGCTCTGAGCTTTGAAGTCAATTCTTCAGCATAGGTTGGTGCGTCATTGTAATTGAGTTCAGGCAAGGCCAGAGCTGCGTCAGTTGGTAAAAGAGGCGTTCTACCGTAGACCATTCTGAACGGAGACATTTTCGTACTCTCGTGTTCTGCGCTGCGATATGCAAACAGAACCAAAGGAAGATATACATCCCAATCGGTGTTTCCAGTGTTCACATAGGTAGTGAGCATTCCCAGGAGGGTTCGGTTGAACCGTTCTACCATTCCGTCGCATTGAGGATGATAGGGTGAGGTAGAAACCTTTAAAGTTCCACAGAGCGCTAGAACTTCGGCCAGCAATTCCGACATAAAATTGGTTCCACGGTCGGACAGCAAACGTCTGGGTGCACCATGTCTGCAAAGGATATCAGTCACAAAGATTTTCGCAACTGTGGCTGCAGTCTGATCTGGGATGGCTGCGCATTCTGGATACTTAGTGAAGTAATCCATAAATACAATGATGTATTTCATGCCAGACTGAGACATAGGAAATGGACCAAGGATGTCCACGCCTACACATTCAAATGGGCCTCCAACTTTTATGGGGACCATTGGGGCTTTAGACTTTTTGAGTGGCCGTTTGCGGGCTTGGCAGCCATGACATGTATCACAGTATTTCTTCACGTCGGCATGCATTGTTGGCCAAAAATACCGTTCCAGGAGCTTCAGGTAAGTTTTCCCGTATCCAAGATGAGCTCCCATAGGTTGATCATGGTAAGCCTGTAGTAATGCCAACCTTCTTTTCTGCGGGATAGCAAGCTGTTCGTTTAGAACACCTCTAGGCGCGAATTTAGGATAGAGATGGATTAAAACTCCGTCCCGCAAGCTGTAAACGCGGGGAGGCCAAGATTACTTCAGCAGCTTGCTTTGGATCTTCTGGAATTTCTTTATCTCGCAAATACGAGATCATATCCTTGAAATCAGAATCTTCCGCTTGCTCTTTCTTAATTTCTTGGAGCTCTGCATCACTTTCTTCACAAATGAGTGCGTTCACCCTATACGTTGGTATTTGGTCATCGTAATTGTCTTCATCACAAATTTCCTTCACAGATGTTTCACAACTTTCGGGAATGTACCTGGACAATGGATCTGCAACGTTATTGCTTTTTCCCGGCTTATGTATGACGTAATAGTTATAGTTTCTCATATCCATGGCCCATCTAGCTATTCTCCCGTTAGGTGTTTTCAACGTCAACATCCAAAACAAGGCGTTATGATCAGTGACCAGGGTGAATTTGTGTCCATACAAATAATGACGGAACGTCTTCACTGCAAATATCATTGCTAGGCATTCCTTTTCCGTAAGAGTGTAGTTCCTTTCGGTGTTGGTCAACAGACGGGAAGCAAAAGCTACAGGATGTTCTCCATCGTCTCGTACTTGACCCAACACAGCGCCAACACCAATGTTGCTGGCGTCAGTAGTCACCAAGAATGGTTTCTCAAAGTCAGGATAAATAAGAATCGGCTCACTGGTCAGCTTTTCCTTGAGGGCGTTAAAGGCAGTTTCACACCCTTCTGTCCATTAAAACTGCACGTTCTTCCTTGTCAAGTAGTGAAGATCACTAGCAATGGTGGCAAATCCCTCAATAAACCTACGGTAGTAGGAACACAGGCCTATGAACGCTCTAACATCATGGGCTGACTTGGGCCGCGGAAAGTTCCTGATCGCACTTGTCTTCTCTGGATTTGGTTCAATACCGTTTCGTGATATTTGATGACCAAGATAGATAATCTTCTCTCGACAAAAAGTGCATTTGCTGAGCTTTAGTACCAAGTTTGCCTCTCGTAGTCGGAGGAAGACAGAGTGTAGGTCACCAAGGTGATGATCGAATGTGCGAGAAAACAAAACGATGTCATCAATGTAAGCCAGACAATAATGCCATTGGAGACCTGAGAGCACAATGTCAACTAAGCGTTGAAATGTAGCTGGGGCGTTGCAAAGCCCAAATGGCATGCCAGTAAATTCGTACAGACCGTACAAGGTGGTGAATGCCGTCTTTTCTGCATCTTTATCCGCCATTTGGATCTGCCAGTAGCCACTAGCCATGTCAAGAGTAGTGAAATATCTAGCACCTCCGAGAACATCCAGAATTTCGTCTATCCGTTTCAGTGGGAAAACGTCCTTTTTGGTGATTGCGTTCAGCTTTCGATAGTCCACACAAAAACGGAGGGTTCCGTCTTTCTTCGCGACCAGTACAATGGGTGATGACCATGGACTGTAGCTGGGCTTGATGACTCCTTGACTGAGCATTTCATCAATGTGCTCCTTGACCACGCGTCTTTGGGCAACAGGTATTCTGTACGGCTGTTGCTTGATGGGTCTTGCGTCACCAGTGTCTATCGTATGCTCCACCCAATCTGTTCTTCTAAGTTCACCGTCGGGTCCAACGAAACGATCTTCAAACTGCAGGAGGATGTTAATCAGTTCTTTCTTCTGTTCCGGCGTTAAATCTGTGTTGCTCAGATCCAACTGCTCTTCAATCCAATTTGCAGTCTTAGGTTCAGACGGTGCAGGATTCGTCGTCAAGCTATTTACTATATAGCCTACTTCTTCGTTGTTGATTCCCTGATATTCTTCCACCGTTCCTAGCACCGTATTGGCATACACAGGGACTGGTAGGTGAGTAGGATTTAGCACTTTAATGGCTATAGTCGATCCATGAGCAAGTGAAGGGAGCAATGCTCTTGCAGCATACAGATTCATTTTCCTAGGTTTTCCACATGCGGTTCAAAAATTCCCGAGCCGTCAAACCCATTTCTCAAATAGACACACGGAATCATCATTTCACACCGAGGCGGAACAGTAAGTTTTTCCAGTACCATTATTTCTGGAACTCCCTTTTCACGGGTCAGTCGTAGATATTGATCACCAAGTTTCACTCTTCGTTTGATGAAGTCTACTTCCACAGTCTTGAACCTTCGGAGCAAGTCTAGGCCAAGGATCATTGAATGCGTCATGGATGTTGTAACAAAGAGTTCCTGTTCGAAACTAGCTTTTCCCAGATGTATGGTAGCTTTGACAGCTCCTATTATCGGTATTCGTTGGCCCGTTACTGACGTGGCAGTAACTGACTTCGTGAGAAAAGTATTGTTAACCGCTGGAGGCAGCTGTTTGAGGAGATCCTTGTGGATAATGGTGAGTTCGCTGCCAGTATCCAATAAACCATGGACAGGTAGAGTTTCAATCAGCAATGCGATATTGGTAAGAGCTGCTAGTGGAGGTCCACTACTAGAGATGGGATTGACTCCACCTGAATACACTGCTTCTTCCTGTTGGAGTGATCGTTTTGCTCTTGTGGTCGATCCAGCTGGAGGAGGAGGAGGTACTCTGAAGGTACTGAAAGAATGTTCAGAACTTTCTGGTATGGCGTCCAGTCTTCCAGAGAACGACGAAGGTGGTTCTCTTGGTAACGTGGCAAGATTTACCATAGGAATTTCGGCTTGGGTAAGCTTAGGTCTCCTTGAGGTGGCCTCAGATGTGAAGCTAGCAGCATCTTCATGTAATAGTCTGTCCAATGTAGCGGAGTCTGCAGGATCATCCATACTGACATGGCCCGATTCAAGATCGACGTTCATAGCACCAGGGTATTCGGTCGTGACCGTCTGGACGAACGGCTTGGTCGGAAATTCGCTTGTCGCCACCGTTGATTCAAGGTTGCCAAGGGGTCCACAAGCGCGACACATTCAACATTCCAACAACTTCGACTCCGTTTGGAAAGCAATGTGCCAGAAGAAAACCCAGAGTGATGTAGAAACAACACAGAAAGGTCCAAATCTGGAACCAATTCAGTGATAAGCCATATAAGAATCCAAAGTACCCTTCATCCATGATATTGGCAATGAAGTTCTGAGTTCCTACTCGTGTCGAAGTATTATACCTCTCCTTCATTCCTAGTGAATCCAGAATTTTCCGTTGGAAATTTAGCTCTCCAAGGAGTTCAGTCAAGGTGATCTGAGTCTGCAAATCTGACCAATTGTACATGACAATTTGGTGAAAGACGGTGGGTTCAAACGTCCAGGAGGACGTGTAGTTCCAATCGAAGATTCGGAGTTCTGGTATGTCTCTCAATTCAGAATAGGTTCCATCGGGTTTGTAGAGCAAGGTCTTGTTCTGCAATCGAAATGGTATCTCTTTGCTATGGCTGCACTCAGAAGGCAAACCATGAGTCTGGACGATGTTTGTGACTACGTCCATGTTGCCTAGGTGCTCTTCGCCATGGTAGCGGAATTTGATAGGGATTTCTTTTGTGCATGTGTCATTCATGGCAGCTAGCCAATAGTTTCCAGGTTCTAGGCTTTGACAGGGCCAGACTTCAACCGCCATGCCACCTGCTCTGGCATAGACATTTGGACGCTGGAGAACTGCTCTCACAGTCAAAGTTGGGTTAGCCAGAAGATCGGCCTTTAGAATTTCCAAGGTATTAGCTGCCATCTTACAGACAGCACCAAGGGCATGGGCGAATGCAAAACTGATGTTACTACTCTCCTTCAACGTGATTGCTTGGAATGAAGAGGCAAGGATATCTGTAGTAACTATTCCATTCTTCTCCGCCCAGCTTCTCAGGATCGGTTTCCCAGCCTTGGCTAAGTAGCGTTGTATCTCGGCTTCCTGTCAGGACTGATAGCTGGAGTAGAGGCTCTGGTTTCATCGGCTTGTCGCTTCTGTCGAACTGTCTTCGCTCGATGTGCCCAATACAGCTTCTGACCGAGAATGCGAAAAGGGATTCCTTGATCGCTGACATGTAGCTCCTTACCATCGCAGTCCTTAGTTACCCAACCTTTACGGAAGGTCAGAGCTAGATTTCCATCTTCCGAGAGCCAATTCTCATCCCATTGATGCCCCGGAAGAGGTTTCCAAGGAAGGAATTCACAGCCTTCATCCTGATTAACATCCCAAAGGAGGTAGATTCCATCTTTCAGCTGGCATGCACCCGAAAAATAGTCACAACGACTGACATCACCTGCAGTGCTCTCCATTTGTTGTGTGTGATGTCGTTTGTACACATAAGCTTCGTGCGAAAAGCAGTTGGTGATTTCGAAATGTTTGTAATAGCAGCAATTGATGCCTCCTCCTGGATACCACCAGTCTAATTGTTTGTTTGTCTCGTAGAGGTCACCAATCTTTGCGAGAGGGCTCTCCGAACACTTGTGCCATTCCTTCATGCTGTAGCACTCATCTGCGTCTACACGGATGTTAACCTTTTTATCCAGTTCTACGTGATGAGTACCAAAGAAATATGTCTTCACATCTTTTTCTTGTTTCATCTTCGTGCATTTATATGCCTTTGACTTGTACTGAACGTAGTTGCGTTTATAGAGCAAAACGTCTGTGGCCAGTGGTTGAGAGTCAGTGTAGGTGAACGACACATAGCACTGTAGTGGTTCAGGTAATTTCCAAAAAGACTTGCCTTCATCTGACATGCAAAGCATAGGGTGTTCAGGCGCGATGAGCACGTTACCTGCCTGGACAGTGCCCAGGAAAACACCCAAGAAGAGGGAAAAGAAGAGCAGGGTGCCAAGGGTAGAGAACTTTGAGGTAGCTCCCCTTTGAGGTTCTTGGTTCATGGACCAACCTTCATTTGCAGTAGCAGATGTGCTGATGCTAGCACAAGCTGATTGGCTTAAGGATGGTGCTTTATCGTCGGTGATTTTAGCAACCAGTCGTTTGTTCTGCTCTGTCAAAACCTGGTTCATTTCTCGTTCCCGCTGGAGATCAGAAACGAGCCGTTCCCGTTCTTCATTCCAAGGGTTGCACATGGCTGCTTGCTGAGCAGGCTGGAGAGCCTGCGTAATCAAATTCACTCTTCTGCGAATTGGAGCGACAGAATTTCCAGGAGGATTCATCCGCAAGATTCCTGGTCGGGAGTTGCCGTTTCGGGGCCCGTCATAGGATCGGTTTCCTCCATTTTCTCGTGACGTCTGATGCATTTCCTGGACTTGCGCCTGCCTTTGTCTACAGTCTGCAGCATAGTGACCGGGCCTTCCACAGTACTGACAAATCGGACCGGAGTCCGTAGTGAACTGACGAGATCCGAAGTCTCTTCGTTGACCATTTCCGTTGCTCCGACGAGGCGGTTCAAACCTTTGTTGGGACATCTGACGAGTGAGCTGCGCCATTTGCTCTTGGAGTTGCTCGACGGTTTTCTGCAGATTTGCAATGCAAGCAGAAGAATTCAACACTGTAGCCGCTGGCGACAAAGGCGTGGGACCTGCAGCTGGCTATTTACAGCACCGACATTAAACGGTCTAGGCAAATCGTTCAGGTATGGCACCTGAGGGGCTGTTTGATAGGGGTACTGAGGGTGCATAGCTTCCAATGCCTCCAGCTGCTGTGCCTTCTGTACGGCATCCTGGAAGTCCTGAGGGTTCAGAGGCAGGAGTGCTCTCTTGTAGTAGGGGTGCAGATTCTGTAGGAAACTTCTGAAGACCAGAATGTCTTTAGCTGCTGAGGACATGTCCGGATAGCCGTCATCGGCCAGCTGTTGATATGCCAGGCAAAGTCTGCGACGGCTTCATTGGGCTTCTGCTGACGGGAGGCAAGACTGAGACTGGCCAACATCTCCGCTTCTTTTCTTTCCAGTTTCTTAATCAGCTCGGCCTTGAGCTGGGGGTAATTTGTCTTCACGGCCTGGTCCAGGTCTTCGTATTTCTTCCCGGCCTGTTTTCTCATGAAGACGGGCACTAGCTTAGCCTTCCTGGCATCGTCGCAATTTTGGGCATCCGTAACAAAATCGAATGTACGGAACCAGTCCTTTATCTGTTCATCCGGCTTGCCGTAGAAAACCGTAAGCGCGTCATTGGGTAGCGTGAAGCTGCCTGCAGCCATAGGTAACTGCGGGAGGTTTGGAATCAGAGGGTAATGAATCTGAGGTTGCTGGATCAGTTGATCAACGGCTTGACGCAAAGAGTCAAGCTGAGTTATGGGAGTCCTCTGTCTTAGTTGGGCGAGGAAATTAGGGTCCACTACACTGAGGTCTGACTGGACTCGGCGGAGATCAGCGCCGACTTGTTGCAATCGCTGGTCTAGTCCACTGTCAAGGGCAGTAAGACGGCTTTCAAGGGAGGAGAGCCTGGAACTGAGGCTGCTGATATTAGTTCGGTCCTGATGGATCTGGTAGGCCTGTTGACGCAGGTGGTTTTGGATTTCTTCTGGGGACAAGAGGCGGGTTTCCGAGGAAGATTTTGACTGGGCGGTGTCAGGCACTGCTACTGCTGCTGCTGAGGATTGGGTTGGCTGTGGTGGATGTGGATTCACGGAGGCGTCGCTGCTCGAACTTTGTGGATCCGTGGATCTGGTAGACTGGGCTGACGCTGAAGCTGGTGCTGCTGCTGCTGTTGTCTTCCGAGTTCTGGGTGGGGTCCGTTGCATGCACGTTGACTGGTCGGACGGAGTATCCCCTCCTGACACCAATGTGACAGAGCGAGTCGGCAGCAGAGCTATTTACTGGCTAGCAGGCGAGACGGGTCTACGGGCACTCAGGAGAGGCTCAAGTTAATTAACAAACAGTGTCACAGTTTATGAGTCTCGGGAGAGACTGAATTATACATATAACATATGGGTCTCAGGAGAGACACAGATTATAGCAGTAGACCAGGGCTCCGGGAGGAGCACGGATTCAGCAAGAGCTACAGTGTATGACATAGTTGGAGGAGATGTTACGTTATGTACTGTTCAGTAACGGGTTGAGACGCAGAAGGGTTGAGATGTAAAATTATGCAGGTAGGTCTGTCTTGCTACGTTTTAATAGGTAGTGCAGTGTGGCATACTGTAGTGCCTGCAACTGAATCAAAGATCGAGAAAAGAAAGATAGACCAAGTTGTAGAAAATTTGTGTATTAAATAGTTTTAAAGTAGGATATGTGACGTTTATGAGAAATGGGGCATGAAGTCGAGAAACGCCCCTTGATTTTGTGAACAAAACAAGTATTCAAAAGTTTAAAGAGAAAATTAGACAAGGGGGGGCGATAGTTTGTCACATTAGCTGAATTGTGTGCGCAGCCTGTATTTTGCCTACTTTTTCCAAATTTGTCAAGCGATTACTTTAGCTAGAAAGCAGCAATCGGGGCAACTAAAAAAGCGTTGTCACGGTGCAAATCTTCCCCCCGGAAGTTGTGCACCGGTGCAAATCTTCCCCCCGGAAATGTTGCATCGGTGTAAATCTTCCCCCGGAAATGTTGCATCGGTGTAAATCTTCCCCCCGGAAATTTAGCACCGGTGCAAAACTTCCCCCGGGGGAAGAGTTACACCAGCTGCCAGTGCGACCGTGAAGTTAGCAACACATGATTCCAAAGTTTTGGGAACTATTTAAGATTAATTCTAATAATTCTGCGTATTATTTTTTGCCAGTTGCTTGTTTTTAATAGATGAAGTAATGGTCAACCTGTCGTTTTGGCAGTCTTAATTAATTAAATTAATAAAACTTAGTCAAAAATATGTCGAATTGTGAATTAAATTCAACAAATACAATAAACCGAAATAACCTGTATCTTGCATTTGAATTTTATAGCATACAATGACAGAAACCTGGCTAGGATCAATTGAACATTATCCTCGTCTACCCCTTTGGGGGGGATAAAGTTCATTTTGGATTCATTCATTTATTCATTCATTTGGGTGATAAAGTGCAATTTAGGGTTTTGGTGGGAACGTTTAATCTTAGTTCTTCCAAACATTTTTCTTGCTTTGTTAACCAGTTATTATTGCTATTAGACTATGTAAAGAATCTAAACTTTGCTTGGTTTCGTATTTGGTGTATTTCCCTATGAAGTCGATCTCAAGTAAGGAGTTCTAAATTCTAAAGGCCATAGTTTCACCAGTGGGGGGGGGGGGGGGGTTTGGGGGTATCCCCCCAAAATTTTCGACCAACTTAACCCCCCCCCAGATTTTTTGACTATCCCTCCCCCCACTTTTGGTCATAGTTTCCCTGGAAATTTTGGTTGGGGGGCAAACTTCGAAAATTTGGTGGTCGACCCCCGAAATGTGATGGGGAGTACCCTGTACCCTCCCCCCGAACCCCCCCAAAAACCTCAGAAAATTAAAAAAATGGCCTAAAAACGCAAAATTTTCTGTATTTTAACGCATTTTTGTCAAAACAAGGCTTGTTTTTATCGTTTTAGGCGTTTTTACACTGTTTGAAACCGATTTTAAGCCAAAATTTGAGAAAAAATTTTCAAAAAATGACCATTTTTTTAGCAAAATTTAGCTAACTTTTTGGCCCCAAAAAGTGCTGGGGGGGGTTCGGGGGGTGGTAACCAAAAGTGGGGGAGGGATAGTAAAAGAATCTGGGGGGTAAAGTTGGTCGAAAAGTTTGGGGGGGATACCCCCCCGGGGAAACTATGCTTTTTGGTTACCCCCCCCCCGAACTCCCCCAGCACTTTTTGGGGCCAAAAAGTTAGCTAAATTTTGCTAAAAAATGGTCATTTTTTGAAAATTTTTTCTCAAATTTTGGCTTAAAATCGGTTTAAAACGGTGTAAAAACGCCTAAAAACAAGCCTTGTTTTGACAAAGAAGCGTTAAAATACAGAAAATTTTGCGTTTTTAGGCCATTTTTTGAATTTTTTGAGGTCCGAATTTGGGGAGGGGTTCGGGGGGGGGGTACTCCCCATCACATTTCGGGGGTCGACCACCAAATTTTCGAAGTTTGCCCCCCAACCAAAATTTCCGGGGAAACTATGCTAAAGGCCTTCTCAAAAGAGTATAGATGAGTTTATGGAGTTAAGTACTGGATTTTGAAGTAAAGAGCTAAAGAGGATAAATCCTAGTTCTGAGTTACACAAGTTACTCAAGTTAAAATAGTTAAAACTTCAATGCTAATTGATATGAATATAAAGGAACAATGAGGTTTGATCTGGTACACAATATCGGTATACATAGATAGACATTACATATATTGTTAAGTCTGCTCTTGGATAAAGAAGTCATATCATTGGCGCTGCGACTTCTGAACCTAAATCAAATGCCTTTATGTCTACCTAATCCCAAACCATTTTGGGAAGACCTATCGGGACCTCAACAAGAGTTCCGGACATGGTTTACAATATTCAGCGGGTGGTTAACTCTACAGGATTTGGACAGGGCACAACCATTGGGGAACATTGAAAAAACAATATTTTACTATTGAACCTGGGATCGGAAGGCATGAGAGTCTTCCAGTCGAACCCCATTATCCATCGTCTCAACGAGGTCGACTACGAAGAATTTTCTGAGGCCGTCAAAGCGCAATTCCAAGCGCCAGTCAATCCTGTTGGAGCTCAGTTTGATTTCTTTAATCGACACCAGTCAAGTTCAGAATCAACTTCAGAATATCTGTCAGCTATTAGAACATTGGCTGCAGACTGTTCCTTCTGCCATAATTGTGAACAGCAACTCCTCGCAACCATGCTGGTTGTTGGCTGCAATCACATGCCAACGCAAGAAAAACTACTGGCAGAGCCAGAAATTAACTTTGATAGGTTCCTCCACTGTCATGAAGGCTGAAGAATCCGCTCGCGAAGCCTCCCTCCACTTCCACCAACAACATGGTGCTAACACTGAAAGACTTCAAAAGCTGACTACTACTAAGCCGAGAAAGCCCACAAGCAACCAATGGAAACAACAACTCGCAGACCGTTGTGGGCGATCACACGAACGTACGGAACCTTGTCCTGCGAGAAATGCCGTCTGCCGCAAATGCCAGAAGCAGGGTCACTGGGCCGGCTGCTGCCGCACAAAGAACATTGGTGAAAACTACCATGGAAAACCTTTCCGTGACGAGTCTTCAGATAACGAAGATGAAGATAACTTACTCCAAGCAATTACTCTTTCCATTAAAGATATCAGTTCCCCTAAGAATCGCCAAAAGCAATATTTTGCATGTACTGCAACGTTATGGAATGGACAGAGAGCCGTACAGCAACTATTTGAAGTTGATTCAGCCTCTGATATATCAACTATTAACGAAACCCAATATCAGAGCTATTTTGACCAATTGCCACAGAAGCACGTTGCTAAAAAGATACGGTGACTCACCTACGATAAAAAAGTGATAAAAAGCGTCACAAAGAGTGTGACTACAACTCTGAAGTTTAACGACAAAACTGCAAAAGTTACTTTTTATGTGGTATCGAATAACTACACCCAAATATTGGGCAAAGATGCTATGTGTGCGTTGTCACTGACCCTAACAGCTCCAGGGTACCACGTTAAAACCTTAACGCAAGCTGACACATCGCAAGAATTCTCAGAGATTCTGAAGGATTACGACAATCTGGTAAAACCCAACATGGGAACCTATCCAGACTATGCTCACGAGATAAAGCTGCTCCACACCGCAATACCCACAGTCACAAAGCTCCGAAGTGTGCCACTAGCACGAAGAGAAGCAGTCACTCGAGAGGTACTAGAAATGGTTAATCAGGGCATTTGGGAACCCTGGCCTAACAGTGAATGGCAGCACGGAATGGTAACCGTTCCAAAACCCGACGGCAAAGTCAGGATCACAACAGATCTGACGAACCTCAATAAACAGGTAGTTCCAAAAAGATATCCTTTGCCGCATATTCCAGACCTCCTCCTCAAAACAAATAAAGCAAGGTATTTTACAAAGATAGATTTAACAAAAGCCTATTTCACGATACCTCTAAAGCGAAGACAGCAGGCATTTGACAGCAACACTAACTCAAGAAGGCCTTTTCCAATACCGTCGACTCCCGATGGGACTCACCGACTCTGCTGCTGTATTTCAACAATGTGTGGCACAGACATTAAATGACATCCCGGGATGCATACAATACATGGACGATATCTTGGTATTTGGAAGTACAGAAGAGGAGCACAGAATCAACCTCACAAAAGTTTTAAAGGCTCTAAATGAGAAAGATTTCCTTGTTAACGTCTCCAAGTGTCTTTACCGACAAAAAGAAGTCCCATTTTTGGGATACATCGAAGGAGCTGATGGAATAAAGGCCAATCCAAATCGTGTACAGGCAATTGTTGACGCCCCTCCTCCAACCAATCTCAAAGGAGTTCAACGTTTCTTGGGCCTCCTTAACTACAACCAATGTTTCTTGCCAAACTTGGCAACCGACGCAGAACCAATCCGGAAACTAACACGTAAAGGCGTGCCCTTCCGATGGGACGACGACTGTCAAAGGGCGTTCAAGTCCCTGAAGCAGAAGTTAGCACTACAAGCTACACTATCTGTGTTTGATCCAAAGAATCCAATAATGGTTACCACAGATGCATCTGAAGTAGGCTTAGGCGCAGTCCTAACCCAACTTCACGAAGGAAAAGAAGTTACCGTAGCTTACGCCTCACGAACTCTGCACCAATCTGAAAGAAACTACTCCGCTACTGTGCTAGAAGCCTTGGCGGCAGTGTGGGCCTGCGAGCGCTGGGAGAAGTATCTTCTCGGCACGCCATTCGTTCTTCGAACGGACCATGCGGCACTCAAGACTTTATTGCGCCAACCGGCTTCGCGCAGACAGTCTTCGAAATTCCACCGCTGGCACGATAGACTATCCGCCTTCAACTTTATCGTCGAACATCAAAAAGGCAGCAACAATATTATTGCAGATGCACTCTCGCATGCCAGTCGCATCGTTGCAAAAAGATGAAACCTCCTTTCTCATCAAACAAATCGCAGCTGCAAATCGGCCAGGAATAACCATCGACGTCCTAGCTAAGGAAACTGGAATCGACATCGATCTGAACGCCGTTCAACGTTTCCTAAAGGATAAACGGTGGCCAAAGAAAGAGAACATTAAGCCGTCTCTGATACCGTTTTACCATGTCAGGCAAGACCTACAGCTGTCACAGGAAAACATTGTCCTAATGGATGAAAGAATAGTGTTACCTCAGCGACTAAGAAAATCCATTGTGGACCTTGGACACAAGGGACATCCGGAAATCTCCAGAACAAAGGCAAAGATAATGCAAAGCTACTGGTGGCCTCAGATAGGTAAAGAACTGGAGCGATACGTCAGACAGTGCCCCGCGTGCCAAGTAAGTGATAAATCCTGCCCGCCTCTCACAACCTTTAAATCGGGTTGGCCGGTACCCGAAAAACCCTGGCAGCGAGTGGGAATAGACATTACGGGGCCATTTGCCTCTGCCCCAAACTCGGAGAAAAACATTCTGGTATTAGTCGACCATTACTCAGGTTACCCTCACTACAAGCTGCTTACTGAAACCACCGCCAAACGAGTGATAGACTGGCTTGAACATATATTTTCCTGTTACGGTTATCCGGACAGCCTACTATCGGATAACGGACCTCAATTTAGAAGCCATGAGTTCAAAAACTACATGCAGTCTAAAGGGATAAAGCATCTGTGCACACCTGTCTACAGCCCTCAAACTAATGGTAAAGTAGAGGTGTTCAACAGATATTTAAAGTACGGAGCGCAGACCTGGAGCGGCACGTTTCCTTGGAGTACTCATATTAAAGATTTATTCCAATCATACAGAGCCACTCCGCCAGCTGCAGGAAAGCCAACTCCTGCAGAACTTCTCCACGGATGGAAGATGAGACTCGAATTCCAACCGGCCACATCGCTTTCACAACGGGCGAAAATAAAGTTGCCTGTTGAACGTTGGAAGCCTGCCGGGGGGGGACTGTGCGGTTGACAAACAAGGGCCCGTATCAGGTGGGGGACTTGGTGCTGGTTCGCAGGGAGCATACTCTCAAAGGGCAAAGTCCATGGTCCAAGCCTATGAAGATAAAAAGGGTTCTTGGGAACTTTACCTATCAGTTGTCGGATGGCCAGGCTTGGAGCGCAAGGAAACTTAAACGGTTTTACCCAGAGCCATATACGTTTGGGTCCTATGAAGCTATCAAGGCACACCCCTTACGAAGATCTAAAAGGGCCAAGCGGCAGCCACAGAGGTACTCACCTTAAAGTGAAGGGAAGATGATGATATGAATATAAAGGAACAATGAGATTTGATCTGGTATACAATATCAATATACATTAGATAGACATTATATATATCGTTAAGTCTGCTCTTGGATAAAGAAGATATCAATACTTTTAGATAAAAAAGGAGCACGCAGTATTTTTGAACACTATAGACCCATTAGCTTATTATGATCTAGTGGAAAAGGAATGGACTATGGAGTCAGTTGTAGCAGATAGTCTATCTACTTTTCTAGAACGTTCAAACTTATTGGCATCCTGCCAATTCGGCTTTAGGAAAGAAAAATCTACTGTAACTCAACTTTTAGAAACTCACAATATTTGGACCAAATCTTTAGAAAATGCTGACAACATTAATACCATTTTTCTTGACCTTGCAAAAGCCGTCCAGCAACAGTCTCCCATAATAAGCTTGCTAAAATTTTAAGTTCAGTTGGTATAACTGGAAAACTCTTGGCTTGGCTGAAAGCTTACCTCAATAATAATACTACTCAATTTGTTGAATTGGATGGTTGCAAATCATCAATTAAAGTGGTTGTATATATCAGGGGTACCACAGGGTAGCCTTCTAGGCCCCCTATTGTTTTTAGTTTATATAATGATCTCTCTAAAATCCTGAAGTATTTGAGTATTAGGCTCTACGCTGATGATGCTAAACTTTTCTTGTCTTTTTCAAAAAATAATATGTGCCAAACTCGGATCCAAGACGATTTAACAAGAATTCTGGCTTGGACTAAAGAAAGACAACTTTCACTTGCCTTTAATAAGTGCTTTGTAATGCACTTATTATATGCAAACCCTCTGTACTCTTACAATTTTGGTCCTCATGAGTTGGAAACTGTAACACAGTTTAAGGATTTAGGTATCACCGTAACATCCAAGCTTAGTACCTTTTGCCATTGTTTGCACATTGCTACTGCTGCTTCGCAAAAAATTGGCTTACTCTTTACGGTATTTCATACCCGAGAAACCAATTTCTTGTACAAAAATGTACAAGTCCTATATCCACCCTGTACTAGAATATTGCTCTGAAGTGAGGTCTCCTCATTATCTTCAGGAAATTCATGTCTTTGAGAAAGTTCAACGTAGATTTACCAAGCGCTTGCCAGGTTTAAAAAATATGACCTATTTGCAAAGGTTGGAATTTTTAAAATTAAAATCACTAGAAGAACGTAGGATTGAAAAGGATTTAATTATGGTGTATAAAATAATCAACAATTTGGTTTACTTAAACTTTGCTGATTACTTTGCGTATAATACATATAGTGCAACGCGCGGTCATCCTATTAAATTGTTAGTATATCGATCTCGTCTTGAAGTGAGAAAAAATTTTTTCAGAAATAGAATTGTGTCTATTTGGAATTCACTTGACTCGGATGTGGTGTGTACCAGTAGTCTCAGTGATTTCAAAAAACAAATTAAACAATACGTCCTTGTTTCACTTTGTCAGGGGGCGGGGATTAGTAGCCGGTCAATCGGCCCACCCCATTCCCAACCGGCCTTTATATGCTTAGTGCTGTTCTTGACCGTTTTGTCTGTTTCTGTTCATCCAAACTCTTCAGATCATCTATGTTTTGTAACGTATGTAACGTTGGTTGGTTAAATAAACAGATAGATAGATAGATAAATGAAAGTAAATTCACAAATAACTCTAAAAAAGAAAGTTTCATTCATGGAGTTATAACAAACTACAAAGCACTGCTCAGTTTTAATCAATTAATTTTATTTACTCCTACCTGAGTTTTTGGCAAATTTGTAGACAAAAATTCGAAAAGATTCAAAAAATTAGCGAAAAATTGCTAAACTTTGCTTAATTACCTTAAAACTTGCTAAAAATAGCTTAAAATTGAGAAAATTTTTCAGTTTTCTATCGAAAAACAGATTTTTTGCCACCCCCCCCCGAAAATTCTACTATCCCCTCCGTGTCAGGCACTGCTGCTGCTGCTGCTGCTGCTGCTGAGGATTGGGTTGGCTGCGGTGGTTGTGGATTCACGGAGGCGTCGCTGCTCGAACTTTGTGGATCCGTGGATCTGGTAGACAGGGCTGACGCTGAAGCTGGTGCTGCTGCTACTGTTGTCTTCCGAGTTCTGGGTGGGGTCCGTTGCATGCACGTTGACTGGTCGGACGCAGAATCCCACTTCTGACACCAATGTGACTGAGCGAGTCGGCAGCAGAGCTATTTACTGTCTAACAGGCGTTACTACAGACAATTCCACGGGCACTCAGGAGAGGCTCAAGTTAATTAACAAACAGTGTCACAGTTTATGAGTCTCGGGAGAGACTGAATTATACATATAACGTATGGGTCTCAGGAGAGACATGGATTATAGCAGTAGACAATGGCTCCGGGAGGAGCACGGGTTCAGCACGAGCTACAGTGTATGACATAGTTGGAGGAGATGTTACGTTATGTACTGTTCAGTAACGGGTTGAGACGCAGAAGGGTTGAGATGTAAAATTATGCAGGTAGGTCTGTCTTGCTACGTTTTAATAGGTAGTGCAGTGTGGCATACTGTAGTGCCTGCAACTGAATCAAAGATCGAGAAAAGAAAGATAGACCAAGTTGTAGAAAATTTGTGTATTAAATAGTTTTAAAGTAGGATATGTGACGTTTATGAGAAATGGGGCATGAAGTCGAGAAACGCCCCTTGATTTTGTGAACAAAACAAGTATTCAAAAGTTTAAAGAGAAAATTAGACAAGGGGGGGCGATAGTTTGTCACATAAGCTGAAATGTGTGCGCAGCCTGTATTTTGCCTACTTTTTCCAAATTTGTCAAGCGATTACTTTAGCTAGAAAGCAGCAATCGGGGCAACTAAAAAAGCGTTGTCACGGTGCAAATCTTCCCCCGTGCAAATCTTCCCCCCGGAAGTTGTGCACCGGTGCAAATCTTCCCCCCGGAAATGTTGCATCGGTGTAAATCTTCCCCCGGAAATGTTGCATCGGTGTAAATCTTCCCCCCGGAAATATAGCACCGGTGCAAAACTTCCCCCGGGGGAAGAGTTACACCAGCTGCCAGTGCGACCGTGAAGTTAGCAACACATGATTCCAAAGTTTTGGGAACTATTTAAGATTAATTCTAATAATTCTACGTATTATTTTTTGCCAGTTGCTTGTTTTTAATAGATGAAGTAATGGTTGAACTCGTCGTCAAACCTGTCGTTTTGGCAGTCTTAATTAATTAAATTAATAAAACTTAGGCAAAAATATGTCGAATTGTGAATTAAATTCAACAAATACAATAAACCGAAATAACCTGTATCTTGCATTTGAATTTTATAGCATACAATGACTGAAACCTGGCTAGACGCTGTTTAACTTAGCCAACCAGTAGGTGGTACGCAGTATAACCATTGGCAGGCTGGAAGTACGCTGTTGCGTACTTTAGCGTACCACAAGTTATTTTTTGCGTACCTTCTCACACAAGGAAGTACGCAGACTTAAAAATTTCGGGGGCAAGTTTAGATAAGCGTACCAGTAGCTAACAAGAACAAAACATTTAGCATCAAAGAAATTTTATGTTGTTGCGTCATTTAGCTACATAGCAGATTATAGATGGGTTATAGATTTTAGGTACAACTTTTGTGCCAATTTCTGTATAAATGGCTGCATATAACGTCACATAAGGGTCGATAAGAACAGTTCTAAGTAATTGGGATTGGGGGGGTTGCGCTTTCTGCAAGGACTAATCGAACGGAACAAATAGCATAGGTGGGGCCATAGTTTCCTTTGTGGGGTGTCCCCCAAAATTTTTGATATATGTCCCTCAGATTTTTTTGATTTGCCCTCCCCCAACTTCCGGCTACCCCCCGAACCCCCCAGCGATTTTTAGACCCAAAAAGTAAGACCCAAAAAATTTCTAAATTTCTGAGGTTTTGAGGTCCGAATTCTGGAGGGGGCCGGGGTACATGGTACATCCATCACATTTCGGGGTCGGACGTCGGACCACCAATTTGTCAAGATTTATATACCCTCCGAGACCCAAAAAGTTCCAGGGAAACTGAGTGTAGCTGGGCAAAACATCTGAGGAGGTGGGTGAGTTTGGGCATAGTTTCCTTAGGAGGGGAGGGCGGTCGGGGGCATAGGTGTGGCTGGGCAAAAAATCTGGGGGGGGGGGTAAATTTTCGATTTTATGCCATTTTTGGCCACTTTTTGGCTTGATTTGAACAATGAGGTTTGATCTGGTACACAATATCGGTATACATAGATAGACATTACATATATTGTTAAGTCTGCTCTTGGATAAAGAAGTCATATCATTGGCGCTGCGACTTCTGAACCTAAATCAAATGCCTTTACGTCTACCTAATCCCAAACCATTTTGGGAAGACCTATCGGGGCCTCAACAAGAGTTCCGGACATGGTTTACAATATTCAGCGGGTGGTTAACTCTACAGGATTTGGACAGGGCACAACCATTGGGGAACATTGAAAAAACAATATTTTACTATTGAACCTGGGATCGGAAGGCATGAGACTCTTCCAGTCGAACCCCATTATCCATCGTCTCAACGAGGTCGACTACGAAGAATTTTCTGAGGCCGTCAAAGCGCAATTCCAAGCGAGTCAATCCTGTTAGAGCTCAGTTTGATTTCTTTAATCGACACCAGTCAAGTTCAGAATCAACTTCAGAATATCTGTCAGCTATTAGAACATTGGCTGCAGACTGTTCCTTCTGCCATAATTGTGAACAGCAACTCCTCGCAACCATGCTGGTTGTTGGCTGCAATCACATGCCAACGCAAGAAAAACTACTGGCAGAGCCAGAAATTAACTTTGATAGGTTCCTCCACTGTCATGAAGGCTGAAGAATCCGCTCGCGAAGCCTCCCTCCACTTCCACCAACAACATGGTGCTAACACTGAAAGACTTCAAAAGCTGACTACTACTAAGCCGAGAAAGCCCACAAGCAACCAATGGAAACAACAACTCGCAGACCGTACAATCAAGTATGGCCGTTGTGGGCGATCACACGAACGTACGGAACCTTGTCCTGCGAGAAATGCCATCTGCCGCAAATGCCAGAAGCAGGGTCACTGGGCCCATAGGTGTACCTTGAAAAAACGTTGGGGGAGGGGGTAGCCGAAATTAGGGTTGGTGGGGTCAGCCGTTTTGAGATGGGGTGGGGTCCGGAAAAATCGAATTTGTTGGGGGGTAAAAAATTTTTTGGTCAAAAATTTAGAAAAAATTTGCAAACTTGCTAAAAAAAGCGTTATTTACAACTAAAAATCAACAATATTTCTTCATTTTTGCTTATTTGTTTGAAAAAACTTGGATTTTTTCAAAAATTTAGAATTTTTACTAATTTTGAGGCAAAATTTTCAAAATTTTGAGGGTGGGGTCAGGCAAATTTGGGTGGGTGGGGTCTGGGATTTGGCCATTTGGGGGTGGGGTCTGCCTCCAAAATTTCGAGGGTGGGGTCAGCACTTTTCCATTTGGGGGGGCACCCCCCCCACCCCCCCCCCCCCCCCGGTACACCTATGACTGGGCCGGCTGCTGCCGCACAAAGAACATTGGTGAAAACTACCATGGAAAACCTTTCCGTGACGAGTCTTCAGATAACGAAGATGAAGATAACTTACTCCAAGCAATTACTCTTTCCATTAAAGATATCAGTTCCCCTAAGAATCGCCAAAAGCAATATTTTCAATGTACTGCAACGTTATGGAATGGACAGAGAGCCGTACAGCCATAGTTTCCCTGGAACTTTGGGTCTCGGGGGGGGGGGGGTAAATCTTGGCCGACCTCCGAAATGTGATGGGGGTACCCCCCCCAACCCCCCCCCAGAATTCGAACCTCAGAAATTTCGAAAAATGGCCAAAAAATGCAAAATTTTCTGTAATTTAGCCCTTTTTTCATCAAAATAAGGCTTGTTCTTAACGTTTTAGGTGTTTTTGCACCGTTTTAAAGCGATTTTAGGTCAAAATTTTAGAAAAATTTTTCAAAAATGACCATTTTTCGACCAAATTTAGCTAGCTTTTTGGGTCCAAAAATCGTTGGGGGGGGGTTCGGGGGGGGGGTAGCCGAAAGTTTGGGTGGGTAAGTCAAAAAATCTGGGGGGGGGGGGTAAATTTGGTCAAAAATTTTGGGGGGGGATACCCCCCCCCCCCCCCCCCCCCCCCCCCCCAAAGGAAACTATGCGTACAGCAACTATTTGAAGTTGATTCAGCCTCTGATATATCAACTATTAACGAAACCCAATATCAGAGCTATTTTGACCAATTGCCACAGAAGCACGTTGCTAAAAAGATACGGTTACTCACCTACGATAAAAAAGTGATAAAAAGCGTCACAAAGAGTGTGACTACAACTCTGAAGTTTAACGACAAAACTGCAAAAGTTACTTTTTATGTGGTAACAACCAAACAGGGAAACAATTCGACACTATAGCACGGTACTATCGAGGACGCTGCATCATCCTATGGTGTCAGCCTGTCAGATTTGGATAATTTTGCTTCCCTGGCTAGCTAGGGGCCAAAAATCCTGAAAGTGCCATTTCGGTGTAGGAGGACCCACGACAGGTCCAATTGTGGATTTTAACAGCCAATTGAACATAAAAAACCATTCTCTACATGATAGACTAACAAGTTTTATCAAATTACATCGTTTTTAGCATTTTTCCAAAGTTGCCCTATGCTTATGTGTTTATGAAACTTTATGAAACCTGTCCGTTTGATGCTGCATTTTCAATGGCACATGAAAACTCAAAGAAGGTATGTACCTAGATCGGGTTTTTTGATTTATACCAGCTAAAAAGAGTTGAATACATCGGAAGTGTCAGAATAGCGCTACGACAATTTTTGAGACCTGAGGGGTGGGTTTCCCCCCATTGGGTTTTCCCCCGCTACTTTTTGCAATATATATACCGGCCTAACGGTACAACCTAGAGAAGTGCAACTGGGCTTAAAAGAAAGATCTAAGTACGCCAAGTGCGATGGTATATAAAGTTCTCATCTAGCCCTTATAATAAAAAAGTTCCAGCCAAAATCCGAAAATGCGGGTTTTCCCCACATGGCTATGCAAAGTGCAAATAGAAAATGTAACTAGCTGGAGGCTGGCGCAGCCCATAAATACTACTGAAAATGTAGTAGCGAAAAATTGTTTAAAAATTACTATTTTTAATTAATAATCAATAACATTTGACTGGATTTTTGTCGAAAAATTTAGGCCTTATGGCCTCAACGCCCAAAATTTTTTAGGCCATCGTCTCCTAAATTTAGGCCATGGCCTTAGCTATGGCCTAAAAAACTTGGGAAGGTCCCTGTCCAGGTCACAATTTTTCCAAAACATGGCCAAATTTGCACTAAAAATAGCTAAAAATGTGAAAAATTTCGAAATGGGATTCCGGACCTCCTGGATCTCCGTCTCCTCCTCCCTTCTTGATATGCCCCTGCCCTCTTCCTTTTCAGTGAATTTCTTGTGTGTCTCGCAAGTCAGAAAGTTAGTAAACAATTCCCAATTTTTCCACCTGTGTTTTAGATTATGACCATTATTTGGCCTGGCGGTACTTGGGCTTATACATGCTTACGCTGTGCTAGAAGACAGTTGCTACCCTTTCAACAGGTGTGTATACTGTATATACATTGTACAATGTTTTCTAATAATGATATATATACACAAGAAACAGAAATGCTCCTCACAAAAGGGGATAATATGTGTGTTGGGCCTATATACGTGTATGCTTGTATATATATATATATATATATATACAAGTAACAAAAAGGCTCCGCACAAAAGAGGATAATATGTGTGTGTGTTGGCTGTATCGTATATATATCCTTCAAATATCCTTTAAATATATAATAAATATAAATAGGTATATCCTTAAATTCCGATTGAAGAAGTAAAGACAAAAGTTTCATAGGCACGTGACGTTATTTGGCACAGCAAATATTGGTGGATGGTTCCATGTCAAAAGTTGCTCAGTTCACTTAGGGCCAGGGTTTTTTTTTCAAATTCGGACCCGTGCTTTTCAGTGTGTTTTTCTAAGAAAAAGTGTGTTTTTCTAAGACAATGTGTGTTTTTTCTAAAAATTGATTTTTCGCGTTTTAAATGCGTTTACGACTATTTTTACTACATATAGCCTATTCCTAGTTGGTTTTTGTCGTTCTAGCGATAAAAGTCAATAGATACTGACGTGTATGGTCGATTTGGACGAAATGAGCGCAATATCATCGAAAGAAAAGGAAGAAAAGCGTATTTGCAACGGGGGGTCTGGGGGGCGGAGCCCCCCAGAAGCTGAAAATTTTTTTAAAATCGGTAAAAAACCACAATGGAAACAGTTGAACCTTTTGATTTTGTAAACCATATTTTCTTTTGAAACGGTGCTAGAGATTTAATGCAGCTTAAAGTAAATAATGTGGTAAACTAATATAATAATAAGTACATATGTATATACGTATATATATACTATATATATATATACTTATACATATACTAGAGGATTACAAAAGAAAAAGGACACAAGCACAGAGGTAGGACGCGAAAGCTTTGAAAAAATGAATGAAAAGACAAGCGCGCCGCAGGCGCAAAATTTTTTCAGGAAACGGTCTTCTGTAGTTCAAAACTTTTAAAGAAATTAGTAAAATTTTGCTTCTGAATCTCAAAATTTCGGTGTGTTTTAAAGTGTGTTTTTCTAAGAAAAAGTGTGTTTTTCTAAGGAAAAGTGTGCGAAAACACAGTAAAAAACACAAAAAAAACCGTGCTTAGGGCTTTCATTTGATACCAAATTTGACCACTTTTGAAAAATTTTATTTTTGACCCAAAATCGTTTAAGTCCCCACCCCACCCCACCACAGCACTCTACAGCCACTTTGGGTACGCAGTTCTATGACAAAAGTTGCTCAGCTCACTTAGGGCTTTCATTTGATGCCAAATTTGACCACTTTTGAAAAATTTCATTTTTGACCCAAAATCGCCTAAGTCCCCCACCCCACCCCACCACAGCACTCTACAGCCACTTTGAGCATATAGTTCTATGACAAAAGTTGCTCAGCTCGCTTAGGGCTTTCATTTGGTACCAAATTTGACCACTTTTGAGAAACTTTAAACCACTTTTGAGAAACCACTTTTCGACCATTTGACCCTCCCACCCGACTGACCCTTCAAACGGCAAAGTAGAACCAGCCCAGCAAAATAGGTACGTCGGACGGCAAAACGGATACCGGGAATGAGCTGGGCGCACCAGAAAACCCCTATGGACAAAGTTTTGAGACGCCAAGTAGAGCCTAGTATGGACCTCCAGGAAGCGGTTGCCGACATGACCCTCCAGACGGCAAAGTGGAACCAGCACAGCAAGATGGATGAGTCCTACGGCAAAAAGGACACCGGGAATGAGCTAGGCTCACCAGAAAACACCTATAGACAAAGTTTTGAGAGGCGTTTTGAGAGGAGTTTACTATGGACCTCCAGGAAGGAAGCGGTTTCCGACTTGACCCTCCCGACGGCAAAATGGAACCAGCCCAGCAAGATGGGTCGGTCTGACGGTAAAACTGACTGCGGGAATCGATTCTCCGTGCCAGAAAACCATTGTATGGAAGATTTGAGCTTTCAAAGTTAAATAGATAGCGAGAAATTTCGATTTTTCATTTTTCGAATTTTCGCCATTTTTGACGGGCCACTGTGGTCGCTAGGGAAGTGATAGAGAAACGCAACCTGGACCGTTAGTTAGTTCAATATATGTAATTTCTGAATATAAAAAGAAATCAGCTCCAGCTCGTAATGCTCGACCTGAGCGACGACCACAAAAATGGTCACTTTTCGCTATGAGCCGACCTTGCGGCGCCACTGCGGCGCTGTGGCGCAGCTGCGGCGCAAAAAAAGTTGTGATTCTTAAATTCTTTAGAGGGTACTACTAGACCCCATAGCCCTTTAGGTTGGCCCACCGCTGCAGATCACGTGAAAGCGGCGAACATTATGTACAATACAACCATCAAATAGGAGAAACCGGAAAAAAAAACATCGCCGCCATAACCGGTCCGGGGCGCAACTTTTTAACGGTATGTGATACGGGGCTGAAACTTCACAGACATACTAAACTCGATGTGCTCTACAATTTGCGCATGAAATCTGCGCAGGATTTTGCGCAGCTTCTGCGCAGCTTATTTTACACTGTCTCCAGCCACTTTTCACACATATTATAGGTTGATATGATATACGGTTGAGAAAGGCATAAATCCAAAACAGCAACTTTTGGAGGATGGTGCCATGTCAAAAGTTGCTCAGCTCACTTAGGGCTTTCATTTGATACCAAATTTGACCACTTTTGAAATATTTTATTTTTGACCCAAAATCGCCTAAGTCCTCACCTCATCCCACCACAGCACTCTACAGCCACTTTTGTATGCAGTTCTATGACAAAATTTGCTCAGCTCACTTAGGGCTTTCATCTGATACCAAATTTGACCACTTTTGAAAAATTTTATTTTCGACCACGACCACTTGAACCCTCACCCGACTGACCCTTCAAACAGCAAACTGAAACCAGCCCAGCAAAATAGGTACGATATCGTATCTCTGAGCGGCTATCGATGCTTCTGCCGACCTCAACAACAACAACAAGGACAAAAACAAGAACGATCTTAAAACTATATACGTGATGATCACAGCTCGCTTAACTTCCGTGGAGCCTTTGCGAAGTGAAGCAAAGTCGGAGAAGACTAAAAAGTGATCAAAGATGCCTCCCCACTCCTTCTTCCATCCTAAGCTATTCCAATCAAAAAAGTGTATACGGATTTCAAGTTTTGTTCAAACAATTCTTATTCAATAGTTCAATTCCGTGACTCTTGATACAGACTGTTCGATATTTCAACTAACCACCCATTCCAAATTTCGTAAACTGTCAATTTTGTGTGTGTATATTTATTTTAGGTAACGGTCATTGGTTGTAGCGCTTTCTGTACTGTACCTCCATCCTCAGATGCTTCCGCTTCAGAAGTGCGCTCAGATGGTATAAATTTTTTGTAATACTTATTCTCATTTTAATGTATATAACGGTAGGTTTTGCCTCCGGGAATACAAATGCGTTTCTCCTTGTCCAGATTTGTGTTGAATTCTGTTTAAACCTCCTGGCGTTCCCTACAGATATCTCCTCCCAAGGAAGAATTTACATGACTCAATTTCCGAATGCCCTTGGTTATAATAGTCAGAAAGCTTAAGTTTAGTATATATTTTTGTTCTTGCATCTGTGTGCTTATACAAGTAGGAAAATTCTCCTTGCAGCAGTGTTTTTTGCTCAAAAACGTGTGGAATTACACGCTTTTTTCTGGAAAATAGCAAAAAATTTTGGCGACTGTGTAACGTTATACAGAACATTTTGGACAAGTTTTCCCAAATAGTGGAAATTTTTTTAATGCGTATTAATTTGTTTCCACATATTTACCGTTTCTGGGGGGCTTCACCTCCCAGACCCCCTTATATACAAGTAACAGAAATGCTCCGCACAAAAGGGGATAAATTATGTGTGTTGGGCCCATTATTATATACATGGATGCTTGTACGGTTGAGAAAGGCATAAATTCAACGCAGCCACTTTGGGTATGCAGTTCTATGACAAAAGTTGCTCAGCTCACTTAGGCCTTTCATTTGATATTAAATTTGACCACTTTCGAAAAATTTCATTTTTGACCCAAAATCGCCTAAGTCCCCACCCCACCACAGCACTCTACAGCCACTTTGGGTATGCAGTTCTATGACAAAAGTTGCTCAGCTCACTTAGGGCTTTCATCTGATACCAAATTTGACCACTTTTGAAAAATTTTATTTTTGACGCAAAATCGCCTAAGTCCCCACCCCACCCCACCACAGCGGTCTACAGTCACTTTGGGTATGCAGTTCTATAACAAAAGTTACTCAGCGCACTTAGGCCTTTCATTTGATACCAAATTTGACCACTTTTGAAAAATTTTATTTTTGACCCAAAATCGCCTAAGTCCCCCACCCCACCCCACCACAGCACTCTACAGCCACTTTGGGTATGCAGTTCTATGACAAACGTTGCTCAGCTCACTTAGGGCTTTCATTTGATACCAACTTTGACCACTTGAAAAATTTTATTTTCGACCACTTGACCCCTCCCCCGACTGACCCTTCAAACAGCAAACTGAAACCAGCCCAGCAACATAGGTACGTCGGACGGCAAAACGGATACCTGAAATGAGCTGGGCGCACCAGATAAACCCTATAGACAAAGTTTTGATAGGCCAGGTAAAGCTTACTATGGACCTCCAGGAAGCGGTTTCCGACTTGACCCTCCCGACAACAAAGTAGAACCAGCCCAGCAAAATAGGTACGTTGGACGGCAAAACGGATACCGGGAATGAGCTGGGCACACGAGAAAACCCCTATAGACAGTTTCGAGAGGCCAGGTAAAGCCTACTATGGACCTCCAGGAAGGAAGCGGTTTCCGACTTGACCCTCCCGACGGCAAAATGGAACCAGCCCAGCAAGATGGGTCGGTCTGACGGTAAAACTGACTGCGGGAATCGATTCTCCGTACCAGAAAACCATTGTATGCAAGATTTCAGCTTTCAAAGTTGAATAGATACCGAGAAATTTCGATTTTTCAATTTCCGAATTTTCGGCATTTTTGACGGGCCACTGTGGTCGCTAGGGAAGTGATAGAGACACACAACCTGGACCGTTAGTTAGTCCAATATATGTAATTTCTGAATATAAAAGAAATCAGCTCCAGCTCGTAACGTTCGACCTGAGCGACGACCACAAAAATGGTCACTTTTCGCTTTGAGCCGACTTTGCGGCGGCGCTGTGGCGCAGCTGTGGGGCAAAAAAGGTTGTGATTTTTAAATTCTTTAGAGGGTACTACTAAGCCCTATAGCCCTTTAGGGAGTTGGGGAGCCCTAACCGCTGCAGTTCACGTGAAAGCGGCGAACATTATGTACAATACAACCATCAAATAGGAGAAACCGGAAAAAAACATCGCCGCCGTCCGGGGTGCAACTTTTTAACGGTAAGTGATACGGGGCTCAGGCCTGTTGCGGTTCCTTTTTTCCTTTTATTTCCTTTTTTTCGAGACCTTCCTTTCATTTCCTTTTTTTCGCCCAAAATTCCTTTTATTTCCTTTTTTCTGGCTGACTTAAAAAAGTCTAGGGATTTATGGACAAACTTTTTAAGCAAAATTAACGTTTTTTGCCCACATTTTTTCAAAAATTTCCGGCTTCGCCGGGATGTGATCGTATGGATTTGAATTTCAACGTTGGTTTTATATTTTGGACGTATACGTATATATATTTAATAATAACTTGACTTGGCCTTACGTTTTGCATTTTGATCTATTTATCTGGAAAAGTGTAGTTTTAAGCTATAGTAACGGCTGAGATTTTGCAGTTTCTAGAGTGCACGAAATAGCAAATTTTAACGATTTTATTCTTTTCAGCACATGTTTTTTATTACGCAACGCTAAGATTCTATAAATTTTGATGGTTGTAGGTCGTTTCCAGGACTTTGCAGAAAATTTCGAACACTATCTGAACTTCTCGTTTTATCGTTGAGATTTTCAAATATTATATATCTGAAATCGTTTACTATGACAGCATGTTTTCTTTATGAATGCGAGCTTATTTATACAGTTTTAAAAAAGTGAAATGTATTAACAATGCGGAATTTGATAGGAGGTTCGTGTTAACCTGGACCGGTCCTATTTAATTTTGTCGTCCAAGATAATTGCTTTTATTTCTGGAATAGTGAAAACTTCTGGAGCTAAAATTTTGTGAACAAAATATGTTTCTGCTATTTCAGTTTTAGTTCTCTTTGTCTTTTCTCACTTTTGTCAATTATATCGACTACCTTCCCACCTAGGGTTTAAAGAATTTTTTGAAAATTTTTAATTTAGACCCTCAATTTCTAGGCCCCGGCCCGGCTCCTGTAGTTTGGAATTTTCAAACATTTTCCAGCACTTATGTAATTTTTCGAAACTCCAACTTATCATAAAAATCTAAAAAGTCCACCACTGTCTAGTCCCTGCCTACTAAAGTCTGTGCACTAGCGTAGTCAGAAAAAATTTCGGAGGGGCAAGCCAAAAGCGCTCTGAAATTTCTGCCGCAACTGAGCCGTTGGTAGAAAATTTCAGTTCAATTCAATTTGTCAATTATATCGACCACCTTCCCACCTAGGGTTTAAAGAATTTTTTGAAAATTTTTAATTTAGACCCTCAATTTCAAGGCCCCGGCCCGGCTCCTGTAGTTTGGAATTTTCAAACATTTTCCAACACTTATATAATTTTTCGATACTCCAACTTATCATAAAAATCGTAAAATTTTCCAACTTATCATAAAAATCTAAAAAGTCCACCACTGTCTAGTCCCTGCCTACTAAAGTCTGTGCACTAGCGTAGTCAGAAAAAATTTCGGAGGGGCAAGCCAAAAGTGCTCTGAAATTTCTGCCGCAACTGAGCCGTTGGTGGAAAATCTAGTGTTTTTGAGATATTTTGGTTCAGAAATAGCGCCGCAGGCCAAAATTTTTCGAAATATTTATTCACGCTGCTTTTACTCATTAAAAATGTTTGTTTTGTCTCCGATTTCTGGGGGGGGGGGGGGTGGCATGCCTCGCCCCCCTCCCTGGCTACGCGCCTGAGTCTGTGTGTATATATGCATAAAAGATTACAGGCAGCACTACAGATTTCAGGAGCCAGATGTCAATATAAAAAGAATCGCTCGGCTTCGTCGAATCTATCCGATCAGAATAAAGTTTTAAAGCAAAAATAATATTAATGTGTTAGCGTAGTAGCAAGAACATAGCCTTTGAAGTTTGCTATTTTTGCCAGTTTTCATCGGGAAAATTCCTTTTTTCCTTTTTTTGTTTCAAAATTCCTTTTTTTATTCCTTTTTTTCTGAGGAAGGCCGCTCTACAATTTGCGCATGAAATCTGCGCAGGATTTTGCGCAGCTTATTTTACACTGTCTCCAGCCACTTTTCACACATTATAGGGGTCGCTGAAGCGACCCCTATGATACACCATTTTAGTAAAATTTCATCAAATTTATTGGACGAGATTCTAATTGTGTGAACCGGCCTTAAACGAAAATTTTTAAAATAATTTTCGCACCTCCGGTGCGATATTACTTTATTAATTGTACAATCATAATTTGTGTTTTACAAGCCAAAATGAGAACCATATACCTGTGTGGTGTGGTTTGACCAGCTTTGTGTGTATGAAAACGTGCTGAACTACATCAGGTATATATTTTAAATTTCAAAGAATGTTCTGCTGAAATATCGGCAATGTTCTGGAATTAGTAAAAAATTCTCAGCTTTTGGGGTGGACCGCCCTCCAGATCCTCCCAAAAATCATTCCCCTTCCCGAAATTTTTTTCTGGCTACGCTAGTGGTTGTACGTATAATAAGGTCGTATCTTAATTCTTATAACTTATATACATGGATACGTACATACACTGTTGTGTCCAAGTATATACATATTTCAAGTTCTGCCTTGGTTTGAGGAATTTGCTTGTATGTAGTATCATAGGGGTCGCGGCAGCGACCCCTATAATATGTGTCAAAAGTCCCTGGAGACACCGTAAAATAAGCTGCGCAGAGGC
>JASAND010009773.1:0-30729 GCA_030248195.1 Trissonchulus latispiculum
GAGAAAGGTCAAGCTTATTCCTTGCATTGCCGAGAAGGGACCCATTAATTTATAAGACATTTATAACAGCCGTTTACTTCAGTATGCGCACAGCTTTCAAATTTAGGAATTATGCGGCAAGCATCGACTTCGTAGGAATATATCAATTTCTATGGAACCTGACTACCTTATGCTGCAGGTTGTCGCATTAACGCAGAGAGCAGAGAAGAAAGCAGAGTCAAGAGTTTGAATACATGATTTTTGACACTTCAGTTTGCTAAACTGAAGTACTTGCTTAGAAATAGGTAATTAATTAACTAAAATCAAAAGTGCATAATAGAATAAAAGGTCCTCCCCAACTTACACTGATTACATGCTTTTATACAAACGCATGTCTGCACGCTGATTCGTTAATTAGCCTTATTAGGCTTCGGTAGGTATTTTATTAATTAATTATAACTTTAATTAGATTAAAGAAATTAAAAATAATTCGACAACTTTGTAGTATTTTTCTGCTTTTTCCAATGATATAAAAATTGTTGCACAAAACAAAAATTCGTAGGAATGTTGTCTGCAACAATAACTTTGGAAAGAGCAGAAAAATGCTACAACGTTGACGAATTCGTTTTTAATTACATTAACTTAATTAAAGTTATAATTACTTAATAAACATAATAAAATATCTACCGTACGCCTAAGGGTAATTAGCGAATCTGCGCGCAGACACGCATTTGTATGAAAGAATTCAATTAGTGTAAGGTAGGACCCCTACTTCTCCTCAATCGGGGGGGGGGAGGTAACGAGCCGAGCATGTCAAGCATGTTAAGTAAAAATTTCATATTCTTATTCTATTATGTACTCTTGCTAAAATATACTAACAAACGTCTGCATTGTTTGCTTAATTTCTGACCTAAAAACTTGTCATTCTTGTTAACAAATCTTGTCCGATTTAAGGGGGGGGGGCGACTAAAATGGGGGTGCCCAAAGTTTGTCGGATTTCAATTCTTGTTTGCAGGCATCTAAAGCATGTGCGTGGCCAAAATAGTATGAAGTCTCTGATTCCTAAGTGGTTCCTATAATCCACAACGTCCGCGAAAACCTGGCCGACCCCCCGATCTTGGCGGCACCCAACATAAATACTTAAAAATTTCTCACAGCTGCTTGGTTCAGTGCAAACGTCTACTCTTTGGCACAACAAGAGAAGACATATTGGGAAACATGCACACGGCATTAGCTTTGCTGTAACCCTAATGGTTAGAGAGCAATGCTAGCCCAAACTTGAAGAAATGTCGAAAATTTGGAAAATTTTGGCCGCCGAATCAAATAATTTAAATTTGGTACAATCCTGGAAGCTAAAATTTGGTGTGAACATACACCCCATAGGTCATGCATGATAACGTTGACAAATTTGGCTCAAATTGGGCTGATATGTAGCCTTACTGACCCTGCCACAATAACATAAATTAAAACTTGTTTCCTTCGTAAATGGACGCGTGTTTGTTACTTTGAGTATCCAGTTGAATACCAAGTCAACTGCCTGACCGGTACATTCTTCTAGCGACTGTGCAGCCTGCCACACGAAAAGAAAACAGCATAACACAGTTGTTAAGCAACTAAATACGTGTAAATGGTTGAGTTCTTCCCGATACATCCATTTTCAAAACTCAGTCAGATCTTCTAAACTAAGGCAAATTGAAGGTAAAATCCCTCAATTCAGTGGTCCTTTCAAACGATGAAATTTCAGTTTTTCGAAAATAACTTGAAATAGGTGGCAAGTACGCGATTGCGCCAAGAAGAAAAGTTGTTCAGCATCATGAAAGCTATCGATTGATATACATATTGTGTATTTTGGACAATCTTCAAAAATTCGTTTTTGACGGATTTTGCAACTATTTTCATGTTTCAAGTGGAATATAGCAATAATGCCACGGCAGAATTCCTTCATATTTGGCAAAATTTTGTAGACCTATGGGGTGTACGTTCACACCAAATTTCAGCTTCCGGACTTGCACCCCATTTAAATTATTCGATTCAGCGGCCAAAATTTTCCAAATTTTTGGCATTTCTTCAAGTTTGGGCTAGCATTGCTCTCTAACCATTAGGGTTACAGCAAAGCTAATGCCGTGTGCATGTTGCCCAATATGTCTTCTCTTGCTGTGCCAAAGCGTAGACGTTTGCACTGAACCAAACAGCTGTGAGAAATTTTTATGGATTTATGTTGGGTGTCGCCAAAATCGGGGGGTCGGCCAGGTTGTTCGAAGCGTAGCGGGCCATAGAAAGGCAGCTAAACAACAAACGAGTTGATACTTTTTTGCTCACGCACATGCTTCATATTCATGCCAAAAATGAATCAAATCGGAAGATGTTTGGGCAAAAGTTTAGTCGCTCCCCCCTTAACTCACCACAGCCTAAAAGTCATTCAAAGGCCAAATGTACTGAAACCTTAGTGGATTGTCGCGACGCTGAACATATATAAACACCAGATTATGAAAATGCTCCTCGCGATCAATTTGGTTGGAATCTTAGCTCTGCGTCGACGAATTGGGATAACTCAGTCTGGATTATAGCAAGAGTACATAATAAATAAGTGTGCGACAGCTGACAGGCTTTCTGTTATTAGCTACATACAGGTACATGCTCTGCGTGCTGTCGTCTGACCCCCCTCCCACAAACGTGTACCCAGTAGAGTTTCTCATTTCTTCAGTGCCCGGTGTGTCAGTGATAGTGGTCTGTTTATTCACTGACGTAAAGGCGGGCAAGCGGTACTTCAGTTTTTCCTAAATATTCGTCGACCAACTTCTTCTATACCTGATAGCTTTCAGCCTTGGAATCAGACTGCGTCTGTAGAAAATATGTGAGGAAAAATAAAAAAGATTTGTCCCAACAGCACCTGACGACGCTAAGTCGACAAAGATTTGTGCAGTTTCATCACCTGGTACTAGTTACTATTTACTCACTCACAGCCAGGGTTTTTTTTGGTTTTCGGATTTGCGTCAACCTTGCGTCCAGCTAATTTTAAGTTGCGTCCCGTTACGAAATTTTGCGTCCAGGTAAAATTGTTTTAGCGTGTTTTGTATCCAAAAATTGTGTTCTTTATAAAAAAGTCGATTATTTCTTTAGTGAAACATAATTTAATCGTATGAAAAAGTACTTAGAACGGTGATGCTACTGAGAAGTAATGCACGATTACAAAATATGTGAAATATGCCCTACATACACGACGGAGGGGTCTGGGGGGCGGAGCCCCCCAGAAATTGAGAAATTTTTTTGCGATTACGGAAAAATCCGTAATGCAAATGTTCAAAACGATTTAATTCGCATCTGTTGTATCTAACACATATCATGACCAATTTTTGATATTATTGATATACATTATTCAGATGTTTTGATGTTATAGTTAAACTAATTAAGAATTAGTTAAATAGCTATAAAATTAATATCATTCAGAACAAAGGCAGTATATAATCCTGTTTTTGAAAACTCAGAGAACTAATGAATTCCGGAAACATTATGACAACGAAGCAGCGGGGGGTCTGGTGGGCGGAGCCCCCCAGAAGTTAGAGAAATTTTTTGAAATTATGGATAAATCCGTAATGAAAATGATTAAAAAGATTAATTTGTCATCAGATACATTTAACTAAAATACCTAATGCATTTTTTGTGCAAATTACATTTGTAAATTACAAAATTTTGAGTGGTTTTCATTTTGAGAAGTAATAATTAATAAACAAAGAGCGTGCATGCGATGCGTAGTGCAGTATTAATCAAAGGCAAAAACAGTGAAATATTAACGTTGGTTGCGAATACGATTGATTAACCCTTTAATGCCTGAATTTCTTAAGGACAAACGTTTTTCGATGACTGCGCTAGAATGCTTTAAATGAACCAAACCAAAAAATAAATTTGGTTGACTTTTGGTAATTAAGGGATTAACCCTCAGAAGCTGAAAATGTTTTGAAAATCCAGTCAAGAACAAAATTTAGACTTTAAAAACTGTGCTAATGCAATTGTATGAACCTCATTACATTACATGATCCCAAAAATTTGGATATTCGGCTACGGTTACAAATTTTATTTATAATGGGCTTTGACCTGTAATGTATCGATACAGGTAGATAACTGAACTAATAACTGAACAAGTACTGACACATTACAAAGCGTTGGAATTCGATGGCATAGCGGAAAACACCAGGGGGTCTGGGGGGCGGAGCCCCCCAGAAACCGAGAAAATTTTTGGAAAATATGGAAAGATTGGTACTGGAAACATTTAAAGTTTTCACTCTTACAGAAGTGAATTTTCTCCCGAAATAATGTTGCGTCTAGCTTGCGTCCCGTTAAAATTTCGTTGCGTCAAGATAAGAAACTTTGCGTCCAGACGCACTTCTGGACGCAAAAAAAACCCTGCTCACAGCCTATAATCTTAGGTTATCTAGGTTATCCGTATATATTAACGTTAAGGTAATCATGGGCAAGTTTCACAAGATCCTGTTCACACTAGCGCACACCTCACCACAAACGCAAAACAAACAGTTCGTTTTAAATGAGTAATTGATATTTGAAAACACTGAGTTGCTTTATTAACTTGAAAAAACTAGGTACATAAATAATCATAACTACGGCTAAGCCCGATGAAAATCTCCCTTCAAAATTCTGGTAAAGGTCTTCTTGAACTGACTGTTGGCCAGAGCGTAGCAGAACGGATTAATTGGACTGTTAAGGTAGCACATGTAGTAACTGGCTGTATAGAGGGACTCGGGGACACAGGTGCTACAGAAACCGTAAAGTGTAGCACAGACATAGAACGGGGTCCAGAACAGAATGAAGGCGCCCAGAATCAGTGTTATGGTTCGGAGGGCTTTTCGAGCCCGATTCTCAGTTCTAAATTTGACCCGGAATCGGGTACTCTCTTTCCGGGAGCTGACTCGCAGCAGAGAGAGCATCTGGGAGGCGCGTCGATGCTTCCCGGGATTGGGAAGGGCGGACGGAAGACGACTGAGCAGTTGAGCATTTTCCGGTTCGCCATTCGGTTTTTTCGACATACTGTTCCGAGTTTCCGGTCTTGAGCTGGTGTCCTCAGCGACACAATTCTGCTGCGGTACCACGGTTACCCTGGACAGGGGAATTGTGGTAACTGTGGTGACGGCAGTGGAATTGTGAGCTCGATGATTGCTACTGACCACCTCGGTATCGTAGGAGATCGGAACGAGGGAGAATTGAGGCGGTCGAATTCGCCGGAGTGACGAATTCGACTGATCCGATCCCCTCGATCGAAGACTGCTCGTTTGACTGTCCTGATCGATGTATCGAATCGCCTGAAGCAGATCGGCCGGAAATAGTCCGGAGCAAAACGGATCAAAGGGTCGGGGAAGCGGTTCCTGGAGAAACCCGTTTTCTGTCACTTTTCCGAACGAATTTGCGGAGTCTTTCGGTTCCATAGATCCGTGCAGGTCCTGAGATTCTTGGCTGGCTGGCTGACAGTCATTTTCGATGAGCTTATTGATACTGTTTTCCGGGATAAAAAATGTCGGTTTCTCAGTGACCCAAGGAATCACGGAAACGTCCGGTTCCGAGGGAACCTGAGAAACGGATTCCTCCAACTGAAGCGAGGAACTGTTTTTCTCCAGATTTATGGATATCACATCCACAACTGTGGACGATCTTTGGTCGGCCAGAAAGTTGGACTTGGAGACGACACTGTACTGCCTGATTGGACTGGGCATACTTTTGTTGGTCATCGGGTCCGATTTGACCATCGGGCTGGTTCGTCGCCAGAATCGCAGACTGGCAGACGACGCCGCCTGCAGGATTCGTTTTCCGCCGCGTTTTTTCGGTCGGATGAGCGTCGGTTGGTCAGCCGGCGTGACGGCCTTTCGTTTCGGTCGCTTTTCACCCTTTCCGAAATCCGACAAATCGCTCGGAGTATCGGAGGAGATCTTTTTCGGATTCCGGGGGTCCTCTTCGTCCGTTGAGCTTTTCCGCTGACTGGCCTGGTTGGCGCGGGCCGCGTCCACGCTGAAACTGAACGTTACCTGCTGGTGGTCGCGGGAAGCGGTATTGGACTGTTTCATCGCCTGAGCGGCAGCAATTCGACTCTGCTTTTCCTCCGACTTTTTCTGCAGCTGCCAGGCGGCTTCGTAGATTCCAGCGTATAGGATGATCATAATGACCAGGGTAATCCAGTAGTAGCTAATGTACATGCACATGTTGAAGATAGGATCGTTCATAAACTGTACGTAGCATTCCCAGGGTTTGATCTGACGTCCGCCGACAAACGAAGACCAGCCCATGATGGAGACGAAGAATAGAACGGTGGGAACCAGCCAGATGATTATTATAATCATCTGAACGCGTGGCTTGGTTCGCCAGTTCCGATAGACGGCTGGGATTTTAACGGAACAGTACCGGTCGATTGTAATGAACAGTACGGTATAGATCGATGCCAGGCAAACGGTGTAGTCGATGGCAAGCCATAAATCACAGGTAATCGCGCCCAGGGTCCAAATATTGCCACGGAGAACGTAAATCGAATAGAAGGGGAATCCCTCAATCCCGATGATGAAATCGGATACAGCCAGTGATAGGATAAAATAGTTGCTGGGAGTTCGAAGGTTTTTGTCCAAATAAAATGACAGAAGCACCAGCAGATTGCCCAAAATGGAGGCCAGACTCAGAAACGCTATGATGGTACCCAGAAAGGTGATCTGAAAAATGGAATAGGGAATTGGGAAATCGAAAGGACTCATGAAAAATGAATAATTTTTGTAGAATCCCAAACTGTTGTTGTGGGAAACGGATTCCACGGGGACGCCAATGTAGTCGGCCAGTTCGCCAAGATCGGGATCTTCCATGAGCGAGTCTTGCGGATTGATTGTCGGATCGGCCATCGTTGACAAACAACAGGGCACCCTGTCTTAAACAGAAAAATAATTAGTTTAATTAATTTTTCATAAGATTTTTCATTTAATTTCATTTTAGTTTACTATATGTGTACATATGTGTGTGTATGTATTGCCCATGGGACGACAATGCACCGCCAAAGACTAAGATTAACGCACCAGAAATTTCTTTTGGAAAATGTTAAATTCTACACCATAAATGTATACTGAAATTAATTCAAGGTGTGTAACGGATAGCAATTGCTATATTATCTGCTATATTAGTATATATGTTCGTAGAATTGTACTTTTAGAAAACTAATTGTTTTTAAAAAATTTCAAATATGTTTTGAAATTTTAGTCCTGGGGAATAGGGAATATTAACGGTTAATTTTGTGACCCCTTGGAAGAGGACTTTTGAAGGTTAAAGTGTCAAAGCTGTCCACAGAAAAATCATGCAGTACACCTAGCAGTATTCCCTAGATTTGAAAGGCTGTGTTTTCTAGTCTTAATTTCCAAATAAAATTTAAATTTAAAATTTAAGCACGTTATCCTGTGGAGCGGGAGGACTTAACTTTTCAAGTACAAGACTTTAAAACTTCGTTATTCTAAACTGGCGGTTATCTAAGATGCACTGTCAAGGTTAGTCCATCCAATTTAGTCTTCAAATCTGGTTCTTGCACAACTAGCTAATTTTTGTAACCTTTAAAAATTTAATCAGTGTTGTTTGTGAAAAAAAGGAAAAAAGGAAAAACCACATTTCGAATCCTCATTTGTGCTCCTGGTCTTAATGGGACAACATCCAGAAAAAGACGTCAGAAACTAAGAGGAGGGGGTGAATGTGTAACAGAAAATTTGATGGAACCCTTGAAATGTATCTTAGGCACATCTTTTTAAAAGTCAAAATTAATTAGGGCTGGCTGGAAACCTTATTTCTCAGGTTTCCAGTCCCAGTATAGCCGGAGGGCAAGAAAGGGACGGTAAATGCTGGAATTATTTCCAGAAAGTTGCCCATAAAAGCTTAGAACTAAGTAAACAGAGTCAATGTTAACTTCCTTTGTTTTTTAGTTGTTGTAAAACTGTGCTATATAAAAAATAAATATTATGCATTCGATTTCATTCCTTAAAATTAAAGTCTTGGAAATAAATTTCAAATTTGCCAAAATTCTGATCAATAGTTAATCCGGCATACGGTTAGCAAGTTCAGCCAAAACTTGCAACTTCTGCCTACTGTCAAAATAAAAAAATACTTGTCTTGGCAGGATCAAAATTTTCACCACTTTTAGTGACATCAGGAAGATGCTTTAAAATAAATTTGACGCTTATAGGTCGTTGCAATTAGTCATCTATCTGTGGTCTATCTTCGTCTCTCCGCTTCTTATCCGCTTGCTCTCAATGAGTAGCGCTTCTCCCAGAGTCTGAAGGACTAATAATATTGAGGGCAAACCCAAGACAGGAGGTGTCAAGCGCCGTGTTCCCTTAAACAAATCGGGGCCTAAGAGAGAAGAGGATTCAGCTTTTTTCTCATAATTGAAAGTAAAGAATTTGCCTGGCCTAGTATCGAACCACGGTCTTTCCACACTGCCGTGAGATGTGCTCACCACTACACTACCGAGCCATCGGCTGAACTCTCATATCAGGCTTATCATTTTTTCCTATGTCTGCTTCCCTTACACTGCAGGTACTTCATGGCATATGAATTGTTTTATAAGGAGAGTCTTTAGAATACTGAGTCAGAATTAAACACTTTCATGCAACTGAAGCTGTAGAAAAAGGATAATCCTGCTTCTTGTCAATGTCTAGACAAACTAGCAGATAAAATATTTTTCTATTGGAAGCTGATGCTCATTTTAGTTCCATTAATTTCTTTTCGATTAAAACTACGGCCTTATGCAGAACGATTACGTGCAAATTAAATTCAAATCAGGACAGTTTCCACTATTTCGGCGATCCGACCATACGTGTCCTTGGAAGGGGAAGGGCAGGGGACTACACAGGAATTTGGCTCACCCGCCCCTGGGACCTGAAATAACCCAAACAGGGTCGCTAACTCCCCAGTATCCTGATTCTTTCATTTTTCTGCAAATTTTGGGCAAAAATGGCTAATTCTGATCTGAGTCCTTGTTGGGCTCAAGATTAACAGGATTAAACAGTCAATATTTACGCTTAAGCTTATACCTTGTTCTACTGGTTTAACTTTGCTCGAAAAAACTCAATGTAACTTAGGGTTTTAGGGAAAGCATTTCCTATTTTATTGATTCTTGAATTTCTCTTGCTATTAGGTATGTGCTCCTAAATTTCCCTGATTACTGTACCAAAAAGGTGCTTCTGTTTAAAGGAAGAAACAAGGCTAGGCATGAGCAATATGCTAAGTTATGAAATAGTTGAGAGACCGTTTAAAGGTTATATTAGGAGACATATCTTTCAGAAGTTTCATGAAAACAGATTACGTTTTTCTCGATTCAGGAAACTAATCTATCACGAACCACAAAGACAAGTTATCAACATTAATGAGTCTACTAGTTACCCATTTTACCCCTTTTCAGATATAGAAGGGAAGCTTTAAGGAAATTCTTTGTCACAGTATCTAATTGAAAAATTTAAGTTTCATGACTCAATAATTTGTGAAACAACTGGCCCCTGCATTCAAGAGTACATAATAGATAAGTGCATCAAGATGGTGTTTCCTCCTGAATAAAATAATGTCATGTTCTGTCTGAGCTTGACTTAGTTATTTATTCAGGCTTCAATTTACATCTGTAAATGCGGTAACCTGATTAATTTTCTTTACTGTCAACTATACAGTTGGCCAAGGCTATTTCGGATTGTCCCCAGCTAGTAATGTTGTGCGTTGGCCGAGAAAATCTGAGCCAGTTGGCCAACGGCCATCGGCCAACTGGCTGGCCAATGGCCGACTGTTGGCCAAGCTCGAATTCCCTGATTTTATGCGTCAACTGTGTTGAAAATTTAATTTTGCTACATAATATTCCGCACATGTTCCCTTATAAAGGTTACATTAGATAACTTACCTCGGATTTTCAGGTTACCTACATAGGATGTTGGCACTTAGCTCCAACTTTTCCATACGCTCGTACTCATTTATCGTAGTCCGTTACTAGTTGTTTTTCAATAAAACTTGTTAAATGCATGCAAATATTAATTGTTCTAGCAGCTTAGTTTTTAAAATTGTCTAGTGGTCAACGTTTCATGAAGTTATTTTAGTTCTTCAGCAAAATTAAAACGCAATTATTGCTGATTGGATTGGAGCTAAACGTTTGAAAAAAATTTATTAAGTTCAATTAAGTTGACGCATAATTAAGCACGGTAGACTAATAAAAATAAATTCCAGTTAGCCACCGTTGGAAAATAGCTAATGAACGGCCAGTGGCTTATGGCTAAGCAACAGCAAACGGCCAATGGCCGACCAACGGCCAATAACCGACCAACGGCTTGGCCAATGGGCTTTTCCAACTTCAAACTCCGGGCAAGCCAAGCCAAGCCAACCAGGGAAACTCCGCCCAGTCCCAATACTACCAGGTAGCAACGTTATAAAACTAAAATTACAATTTTGTGCACTAACTATAATTAAACATAATAATTTGCTGGCATTAACAACAGTAATTAACTAATTAACATTATTATTTTTGAAAGTGCAATCTTTATTTTCCAACAAATCTCATGCAACGAGATCCGCTTAGCATATTTGTGATCGAGCTTAAGTCTGTGTTAATTTTAGATTTTTTAAAACTTTTTATTTTGCTTTCAAATTCATCACTTACTTTCATGTTTGATCACAGACAAAATCAGACTATTGGTTATATGGAACATAGCGCAGAGGATTTCACAAAATTCAAAACATCAGCTTAACTGTCACTTTTCTTTCCTTGATTAAAAAACTGGAACTTACCCCAGTTGACCCCTGTAGGGGGCGCCTAAATTCCAAAATCAATCAAAAAATCGTGTTCATGTCAAAAATCTAGCTCCCAATTGTGGTCTCAGTGACGTTATCTCTAAAAGGCAAACAGGCAAACACCAGTGGCGGAACCTTAGGACAAGCCCGTGTAGGGTGTAGAAGTTGACAATCCGAAATTGAATTTTAAGAGTTTCTTAAGTTGAGATTGAGCCCAGCTTACACTTCTGACTAAATTTAATCACTTAGGATGTAGACTTTACCAAGGGTTTTCGGAAAAATTATCTCTCATTCATGGAGGCTGAACCTAAACCATAACTAGGAACTGAATATTAGGGGGGAGAAACTTTCCTAAATTTGGTACCTAATTATTTTCGAAGGGTTTCTTACTTTTGAACAGACGAATAGCAACAACCAGAAACTGATACAGAATTATGAGTATGATAAAAGTTTTGAATGACTTTGCTTTGTATACTAACTATATGAGAATTTATTCGGAAAAGGTTCAAAGTGCCAATTTGACGAGGGATTTTAGAAAAGATTATAACAGATGGATGATGTGAAGTTGACGGACAGGTTTGGTGAGAAAATGGTAAATCTATTTCCACCTCTGTGTGTCGGTAGCTAAGTGTCTGGCTTGACAAATATAGTCTTTCTCTGTCATCTCTGGCGTCTACAGTGTTCAGAGATGTCTGACAAAATGTCTAAATGTTTTGTGTTTCAAAACAATCAACAAAGTTTGTTGACAAATGTTTTTTAATTTCACAAAAGCAAGGAGAATTGAGTTTGAGGTCAGACCTAAAATATAGAAGTAAGCTGTACACAAACTATCCTATAAACAGTACACGTGTATACTAAACTTTACTACAGACTTCTGCTAAAGTGTTCAGTTGGAAATCAGTGCAATCGAGCTCCAGTAAACTTTAGTTGCAGTTCAACTCCAGTGAACTGAACCGAGCCTTGTGATAGAGCTAAGCTCGGTTGCCAAGATGATCTCAACCGGAGCCGTCTGATCTGACTGATACGGTTGTCAATCAAAACAGACTTGGATTAGCTCCTCTCATCGAGAGGATAAACGAACAGCTTTCAATGGGACCTCTAAATACGCGCATGCTCAATCAAAAATTAAATGTCCCTCTCTGATGACTGAAACTAATTTTCGAAATATAATATTTTTAAGACATGTCTGTTTCTTACTACCAAAACCAAAAACAATCTATATATATACTCGGTCTACTGCAATTACCTAAATTGGAGCTTGCGCAGTGCTTTACTAATCTGGTTTAGACTTAGACCACTAAATTTAGTTCAACATATGGAGGATAAATAACTGGTATACGTCAGCATTTTAGCCCAGGTTTTGCATTCTCGGATAAGCTCAGTAGGATGTCGAAGATTTGCCCAAGCACAAGAACAAGTATCAGTATCGAACGAGTTAATCTCAATTTACTCCAGGGCTCCAGGCCGATTCAGTCGCTGACATTTTTAATAACAAACAAATCGAATGTGCTTACAAGCAAGCTTAAGCAAAGTTACTATCACGTATTAATTTCTGAAGAGCACACTCATGGAAACAGTGTTATCAAACTTAGATATAAAGTCAGAACGGGGCCATTTGAACTCACACAAAAAACAAATGGGTCCGCCCAGGAAGAGACTTAAAGCCAAATTCCCGGAGGTGCTTAACAGCGTTGAAAGAGTAGGAATAAGCCATAGTGGAAATCAAATAACTTCTTGGCTAAAAAGATTCAATTTGGCAGTAGCTAATTTGTCAACTTTCAAAGTACCAAAAACCAGGGTCACTAGACCGCCAAAATAGATTGACCTGTACTCCCACGAGTATTTATCTAATTTATGATACTGGATTAAAACTGGACTTTTATTTGAAAGATGCTACATAGCCGGATAGAAAATAAACTCTAAAATATAAATCCGGTATCTGCCACAACTTTCGATTTTCATCCCTTTGTTAGGTGTAATTTTAAAATTTTGATGAGTGGAAAATTATGAACAGGAGATTATTGAGTAATCACAAAGCATATACATTCAAAGTATATGAAAAGAGACAATATATTCTATACATGCAATAAAAATACATTCAACAAATGTGCTAGGTATTATGCAAAATACGTAAAGTTCCTGACATAACTGCAGGCGATAGACTTTGCAGACCTAGTCTGGTTGATGCCGAGTGCTGATGTTGACCCACCTATCCCCACGTAGTTGTACTAACTTTCTTCTAACGTATACGTTAATATTAACTTATCAATGAAGCGGTAAATGGTGCTAAACTTGGGCATACCAATCTCAACCTAACTCAAATTAACCAACTCAACAAATAAAACTCCATGTAGCCGCGTACAAATTTGTTTGGGGAATTTATTTGAAGAACACAGTAATTCCAATCGTATTCAAGACAGCAGCACAACAAAACTTGATTGAATTAATTGTACACTAGCATACTTAATACATAATACTATACTGATGAATTTACACTCAAGGGTATTAAACATTGACTTATTGCACTTCTTCTTTGGTGACAGTTCAAATCTTGCCTTGATGATGCAAATTTCAATAAGCGCTAAAAAGATAATAGCTAAAACGTTAATTAAAATTTTCCAACAGTAACACTCCATGTAAACAGCTTGGCGTTGCCATGGCACATTTAAATCATGGAGATAATAAAAATAAAGTAAGTGAAATATGGTAGCATATGGTAGCGGAAATACACAAAGTATCAAACCGGGGCAATCTGAAAATGCCAATAAACAAAAGTAAAAGTAAAAGTTAGTTAATTGTAATAATTAAATTGCAAAAGTTGAATATGACTATACTCAAAAACTTCCGATAATCGGAACATAAAAAGTAGCAACTAAATACAAGTATAATTTAGAACCACAGATAAAATAACACATTACAATCAAACATATGCAAGCAATGTCCGACAGATTTACAAACATAGTCACACAGGTTACTTCATACAACAATACACAATCATCTAAACTGAAACTTAAAATAAAACCCCTATTGTACAAATCCTAGCCAAACAGTACTGTACTGTAAGTTGTAACTGTACATGTACATACATAAGCAAGAGCTAATCCAAATATTTACGTAGCTATAAAACAAATCGGTGATAGTAGCTCACGCGGGCACTTTAGTCTAAAATTAAAGAGAAGGTGTCCACATTAATTGCATCAAGTAGTCTACGCGGGCACCTGCATATTTCAAGTTTCTCCAGAGTGAACTACTGTAGACAGAGCAGGCATCATCATGTAGTTCACGCGGGCACATAAGTGAAAATGTCAATTTTCAATTACACTTTCAAATTAAACGATACTGGGTGATTGACTTTTTTGAATTTATTCTTCAGTTCAGAACGTTATTAGGTATAACTAAAATTAGGTAAAAGGTAAAACTGAATTTAAAATTGGACAGATAGAAAATTTTTGTAGCCAACTGGGGTTTTTTTACTGGGGGGGTGGGGGGGCGCCCCCCCCACTCGACCCCCCCCCCCCACTCGTTCCCCCCCACTTTTTTGGGCTTCCCCCCCCCACTCAACCTAGAGTGCCCAGAAAATGTCAAATTTTTAGGATTTTTGGTCGAAATTTTCAAAAATTTTCCGGCTTCGCCGGAATTTTTTCGTCAAAAATGGTCTATTTTGGTGCTAAAACTCTATTTTTGAGCACCTTTAAGCTTAGTTATAGCAGTATATGTAGGAAACAGGCTTTTTATACTCTATTTTTGGCGTTTTTAGCCCATTTTATTCCCCCCCCCACTTTTGAATGTGACCCTGACCGGAAATCAGAATTCTTGAAGCGGAATTTTGCGGAAGGTTTGGAACACTAAAAGAACTTAGTTTGGAAAGTTTCGTCAAGTTTCATCTTGATTTGAGCAGCCAACCAACAATATGTGCCCAAAAGGAATCACCACCTTAAGGTGGCGCTTGCATTATCAGGATTATTGATGTAAAATTTGGACAGATTGTACCATTTTGAAGAAATCTTAAGTGAGTCTACTTTAGTTGGGGAGCTATCTCGTGACAAAAGTTCGGCAGCTGATAACCCATGATTGGATAGTTGCCTTTATGGCTTAGAAAATCAAAATATTATTTAAGCTTCACGTGATAAATTTGAATGTCCACCGTGAAGGAGCATAAAAAGAACATTAAAATGTGCATATCTCTTCTCTATGTAGTTTCTATCAAAAGTTACAGGCGAATATGTCACAAAGTTACGTTTATGATTCCCATCGCGAATGGCAATATTAAAACCAATTGTTCAGAAATGAATTCTACCTAATTGTGTTGGACTTGATTATTATTTTATGAAATACACTATGCAACTTACAAAATAATATTGCACATAATATTTGCGCAAAACTGAAGTGATTTGTGCGAAATTTTCCATTTTGATTTTTTCATTAATGCTGCAACCAAACTCGCTCAAATTTTGCATGTCCGTGAGATATTAAATTCCAAAGTCTTTTGAACATCTATAAAATACTCAAACTTGCACAAACAAAAACTGGAAAAATTGCCCCTGCATTGGGTTTAGTTATATAATTGTGCAAAATTTGAACTATTTTCATTCAGCCGTTAATGAATGATGCCGTTTTGAAAATTTCAACTTATCCCTTTTGTGTAAGTCACAAGCCAAGTACTAGATTTTTCAAACTCTTCACATTGCTAGTATTTAACACCAGCTGTCATTCCTTAGAGTTTGAAATGGACTGCTTGAGTATTGAATTCTGGAGAACCGTTTCCGGTAACGCTAGCCACCCCTTACACAATTCAACATACGCTTTTATGCACCCAGCGTTGATTTATGTTAGAATCATGCTAAAACCGTCCATTTGTAGCGTGGCTAGTATCTGATCTTACGTACAAGCACCGTTACCCCACGCGATTCCAGCGGATGCGGAGACCGTAGCACGAATAGATAACGAACCGACCACAGGAGACGGTCGGGACAGCCTCGTCAGAGGCTAACCGGGTAAATAACCTACCCTAAGTGAAGAGATGACTCTCCACTTTCACTATATTGGACTTGAACAGATTACCTACCTAACAGGAGCTCAGTAGACTAAAGCCTAATTAAAAGTAATAACAATACTTTAATAAAGAATAAGAACAACAAGAATTATTGTAAGGGATAAGATCAGATATTATGGGCAGAGCCCCAAGCAGACCAGACACACGAACTGTTATACAAAGGTGTAACTTACAGTGAGATGGGCCGATTGGCCAACGTACCAATAAATACTCTAGGGAGAGAAGGGGCAATACACAAGGGGAATATACAGAGAGAAATCACGGGGGAAATAGAGCGTAAGAATACAAGTGCACACTACATGGACAGTACTAAGACTAAAGGGGGGAAGCGAGTGTTGGGTTGAACCTGTCAGTGCAGTAGCTGCTTGCACACACGTTGCAGCTTGACTAACTAGGTTGATGTATTGATTTATAAAACTAACATAGTACTAGATCCGATCACGTAACTCAACTGTCAATTTATATTCTATTTAATTAAGTCCTAGTCATTTCTTCTGAACATTCTCCCGCCGTCATCGGGAAAGCATAGATGTGATAATACAGTTAGGGTGACGCTTCTCTGGAAAGCATCTGGGGAGCCTGGCTACGGTCGGCTCCCGCTGAAAGCATCGGGGAAGCCTGGCTATTGGCGGCTTTCACTGTAAGCATCGGGGAAGCCTGGCTGTTAACGACTTCCTCTGAGAGACCGATAGCATTTTCATCGGGGCTCGGGGGTAAAACCGCGGGTACGTCGCGGCAGGAGAGGTCGTTAAGGAGGCCCGTAAGGAGAGCTGTTTCCTTGTCCTCGCCAAAGCCCAGCTCCAAAGGAACCAAATCCCGTATTCCCCTTCGAGTAGCAGTTCCATCAGGAAACCTCAGTTGGACAAATCTGACAGCACCGTCGGAACCATGCAAAAGTGTTTCAATCCGGGTCATTTTCCAGGTTACACGTGGGAAAGGATCCTTTAGGAGCACAATCTCTCCCACCTCTGGATGTCTGTCCACCTCCGAGCGATGAGCCTTGAACCACAGGCGGTGACTTTCTTTAAGCTCCTGCAAGCATTGTGTCTGCCAAATAGACCAAAACTGATCCAGTCTCCGCTGCATCTTCTTGTAAGTAGTTAGCAGATGTCTAGCTGCAAGAGATGGCGGAAGATAGTCAGGATCATCCATCGGTATTTTCTGCGGAAGGGGGTAAAGTCAGCTCTGGACTTGGAGCAATAAATGCAGCCGGTGTGAGCACGCCAGCGTCTCGAATATCTGTCCGCAGTATAGTCAGTGGACGTCTGTTGAGCACCGCCTCAATTTCCGTTAAGAGAATGTATAGGAAATCTTCATTGATACTTGCACGCCACGATACTTTCTTCAGGGCTCTTTTGATAAGGCCCACTAACCGTTCATAGAATCCACCTGCCCAAGGCGACCTTTCCGGAATAGTTTTCCAGTCTATTTCCACTTCTGAAAAGAATTTGGTAATGCCCTGGTAGGTTTCCTCTCCAAACCCTTTTGTAGAAATTACGCTCGTTGCAGTAATTAAATGATTAAATAGACTGAAGGTTGAAGGTCCGTGAGTGTGCGCATGTCCGAATAATCCAAGTCCGCTTACCCTAACCTACTGCAAAAGTCGACGGCAATCCAAGACGGTACCGCGAGTTTACTTTTCTGATTTTGGCAAAAAGTATAAATGACACGACAAAAGACAAAAATAAATTTTACAGTTCAAAAGAAATGAACATTTCAACAGATATTAACATACAAAAGACAAACCTTCAACCCTTGACCCCAGAATAAAAGAGACGGAGGAAAGGGAGAACCCAAAGAGAAAGGGGAGTAAGATTCCCCAGCCAAAATAGTTGACAAAGCGTCGTCTTACTGAAAATGGCAGACGGGAGACACGTATGAAAAAGCAGCCGCCTAGTACCAAGAATTTTCCCAGACTGACTTTTGCGCTCGAAACTAGAATTTGCACAATTAGCTAAGGAACCGAGGTTCCCACACGAGAGTACACTTTTCGTTTATCGTTTGTAAAGATAGCACTGCGTTTTAAATGAATTTAGACTAAAATCCAGAGAAATATCGGAAAATACTTCACAGATTACCCCCTCTTTTGAAACGCGCGCCCTCGCCGCGGCCTCCGGGCGAAATTAGTAATAAAAATGAGGGTTAGCCTACGTAACTTAGGTACTAGTAGAGATAAAACGTTTTAGAAAGCAGAAAGAATTAAAACTGTATCTCACTCGAGCCCCTGGCTTTGCCAAATTTTAGGGGTCTGTTTTCGAGACACGGGTAAAGCTACTTCGGCACGTGCCGGGACAACACACAACATATATAGAGCCCATTGGCTCAACACAGAAGACAAATAAACCCTTCAGCCGCGACGGGAGCGCAGGTCTCAAAAGGGAGAGTAACCCGAAAAATTTACAAAAAGATGGGGAAAACTCATTTCAGAAACATCACACTACGGTAGCACAAATTCAAAGCTATACATTTTAGAAAACTAGACGACTATGCAATAGAAACTATACTATACAAGACTAGGCAAAGGAAGAAATAGAAATTTAAACCCAGCTGTAGATGAAGAATATAGTATATATAGATGCTCCGGGAGAGGCTACTCCAACGGAAAATTTATAGAAATTTATGAGAAATTGCGCGAAAAGAGCGAAATGGCATACGCGTATCCAATCCAGGGAAGCCTCCCCCAGAGTAGACATATTATGCTCGAATCTTACTAAATGCCCAAAATAAAGCTGCACAAAAATAAAGCGTACATATTAAATTTTAGCTGCACCGACAAAATGGCAAAATGGAAGGCATAGATGGCAGTACAAATTATGCAAGTAAACCCGCGGTACAGTAGTAGAATCAAACAAAAACAGTTAGAAAAAGCGATAATATGCGACATACATAGGACGGACTAGCCGAACTAGGGGCACCCCTTTGAAAGAATCTCGAAAGAAACTGCAGAAAGAAGTAGAAAGTTTTTAAAGATCAATAGAATTTACAAGGTGATAATCTAGCGAAAAACCCCATAAAGTATAACCCAAATCAGTTCCCCCCAACCTATTAAAGCTGTCAGACAAAGTAAAGCATGTAAATGGAATGAAAACCACAACACGGTTAGAAAAAGAGGGGAAAGGGGGAGGGGGAGCGGACGAGCAGGGGAAACAGGAATGCACACAAAATCACAATATAGACTGATGTTACAAAGTTCACAGTTTATAGGCCAGGAAGGCCGCCGAGAACCATGCCGTAGGGGGTAGACCCCACAGCCACCATCGGACCCACCTCCAGAAGGGGAGCGGGCGCCCCACGGCGCAAGCCGCTCCAGCCCAAGCACCGATCACCGGCCAAGCAAGACTATCCAGGCCCACAATCACCAACTACCGGGCCAACCCGTACCTTTGGGCCCACCACCAACCACGGAATCCTCCGGGCCACAAACATAATTATGGGGCATAACAATTTACATTGCATATATAGCATCATAAAAGGGGAACTCGCCGCCGTAGGGGGACTGGGGGGGAGGGAAGGGGAAAGTATGTTACAGTAAACAACAACAAACAAAAAAGGATTAAATACGGCATAATATATGGGGAGTAACATACGGCATGAAGGCCTACAGTAGAAAAATAACATAATATAAGGCACGTATGCCACAAGTCACAAATATAAGGCACATAGGCCGATACAGTACATCATAAGGGCCCGATTAATTTAAGGAAGAGAGGACGCGAGCCTTCGGCTACTGCAGCCTGGAGAGTATCCAGACAACCAGCGACCGCAGACTGCGCCGAAATCAGTGAAAGCGAAAAGATAAACTACGGAGTCTAAGATGCCGGTCCGGGGTTGACCGCCCACCCTTGCCTTGCCATAAGCCAGACACAGGCGACGAGCAACCACGGACCCGCCGAGATACAAGACGGTGGAATACCCCGGTACTATTGCCTAAAAAAATGACCGTTAAATTTGAGTAAAAGGTGAAGGTAGGAAGGTAAAAAGGGTAAACAAATTGAAAGAATACAAGGTAAAACAAGTCCTCGAGTACCCTCCAGCAGACCCTAGAAAACATTCACATGAATTTAGAAAATTCAGGTAATGGTTTGTCGTAGCAGAAGAGTGAAACACGGAAGGCAAAAGCATCTTAGAAAAATCAAGAGAATTTCACGAAAAAGAAGGTGGTCCAAAGTACTCGAGTAGTAGACATCTTTATACCCACAAAACCACACATAACAGGTTAGTAGCTGAAAACAAGCCAGCACCTCCCTGCCAGTACGGGCCATGTACATACGTACAGTCCGCATCGCGTTACATGATGAGCCGCTTTCAACCCGGTTTCCCGGAGGGACCAAACAACCAATTTCTGCAACAAATATTCCACTGTAGGCCAGCTAATGTAGATTCCATGTGTCTTTGGAAGGTAGCAGGTGCGTTGCAAAGACTAAATGGCATTCGGGTATACTGGTATAGTCCGGCAAAGCTTATAAAAGCAGTTTTTTCTTTATCAGCAGGGTGTACCTCAATCTGATGATAGCCTGAGGCTAAGTTCAGGCTAGTAAAGTATTGGCTCCTCCCAAAGATGAATCTAATGTATCATCAATGCGCGGCAACGGCCATTGGTTCATTTTTGTGACTTGGTTTAGTTTTCTGTAATCAATACAGATTCGGTTAGTCCCATTCTTCTTCTTAACTACAACAATGGGTGAAGCCCATGGACTAACTGACGGTTCAATAATTCCCTTGTTAGACATGTCCTTAATCTGTTTGGCGACGTCGTCTCTTAACAGGTAAGGAAGGCGGTGGGGCCGTTGTTTGATATGTGCTTGCTCATTGGTGAGTATACGATGATAAACCTTGGACGACTTTCCAAGGTCTAAATCGTCTTTTGCAAACACGTCTCGAAATTGGTATAACACTGCCCATAGCTGTCGTTTTTCTTCTGATTTCAGGGAACTGCCATCCAAATTCAACTCGTCTAACGGTGTCTTCTGATTGCTACGGACACTGGCCGTACCTAAGTTGCAATGTGGTAGATTAGGAGATGTTATAGTGGGTAGGACTTTTTCCACAGTTCCCAGTGTAGTTCCTGCGTGTAGAATTAGTGGGATCAATGCTAAGTTGAGTAGGCACACAGGGAGTAGTTTCCTCGCTCCTACTTTCCCAAGGGTTCGTTTTGTAACCACATGAGGCTGCTGCATTGGTGATGGTTCCACCATTACGTCTTGTCCTGTTAGGAGTTGTTCACTGCCTGAGAGTGATTTGATCGAAGCCATTGTGGTAACACCTGTACGTGGTGGTATGCAGATGGTATCGATTAGATTAACAGTCGGAGGTCGGAGTGAGCTTCGATTGGGTTGCGCTGGTCTGGGAGTGAGAAGTTTCAACTGTACAGACCCCATTTTCACTGTTCGTCGCCGTACATCAAAGCTAAGATTGCCACAGCGGTTCAGCACATCTAAACCTAAGATGCACGGGTACGGATTTTCTTGGTTTACAAAAACGGAGTTATTTATGACATTCTGACCTATCTGAATCGGTATTTTGGTGGTTCCTAGAATAGGTAAATCGTGGCCTGTGATTGATGTAGCTAGCAAAGGAGCAGAGTTCAAACGATTGGTGCGGTGAAGAAGTTTCGGATGGATTAGGGTTATCAAGGAACCAGTGTCAAGAAGAGCTGTAACTCGTTGTCCATTAACTTTTATTCTTACGAGCAAGGGTTTGGTTTTAGAACCATTGACTACAGCAACAGTAGGATCCGTGGTAATGGGATTTTCCAACGATCGTCGACGAGGAGGCCACGGGACTCTAATTCTGTCACTGAGTCGACGTAATATACCCGGTGCAGCAGGCTCCACTACTTCAGTAGAGTCTGCTTCCTGTGGTTCCTGTTGGGGAACAGGGATACGGTATTTACGGTATGTCTTCGTTACTATACTGATCAATTTACGGGTAAGCTGAGGTATGTTAATTAACTGGTGATTCGGTAGAATAGGAAAACAATGTATAATAAGGAACGAAAGAGTGACATAAAGACAAACGAGGAGCACCCAAACTTGCCAATAGCCGACATGCAAACCTTGTAAAAACCCGAAATATCCACGTTGTAATATTGTGGATGCGACTTTGTCTGCTGAGGAGACTTTATCCTGATTACTTGAGAATCCCAGGTCTTTCATTACCTGCTGCTGCTGCTTTTGTAGACCTCCCAACAAGTCATTCAGGGAGAAATGTTGGTTGAACAGATCCCAGTCGTACACAACAATTTGGTGGAATATGGTAGTAGGTATGTCTTGGAGATGGGTGTCCCAATCAAAATCAAACACTTTTATCTCGCGGGTATCCTTGGCTTCGGTTAGTACTCCAGTTTTCCTAGAATATAGGTAAGATTTTCCATCGAACTCAACGGGAATTTCTTCAGTGGTAACATCACAATCAACTGGAAGACTGGTGTGTGTAATTATGTTAGTTGCTGGAGTCAGAAACCCAGTATACTCGTTAGGCCCTAAGTAAAATTTTACGGGTATTTCTTGCGTACAGGAATCATTCATAGGAAGGAACCTAACGGAGGTGTGATTCAGTATTTGGCAGGGGTAAACTTCAATTACTTGCGAGCTGGCTCTGGCAACAAGATCAGTTCGTTCTAGCAATTGTCGCATAGCTAAGGTTGGTTGGGATAACATATTTGCTCGTACAATGCGGGCTAATGATTGCATTGTTTGACACGTTGTGTGCACGGTATGCTGGAAGGTATACCTAATGGTCTTTTCAACGTCAAACTGAACCGCCTGAAGGCTTGTCGCCAACAAATCAGTGGTTACTATGCCCTGAAGATCAATCTCCTGATCAAGCTGTTTATCCGGTTCATATGTACTATCCTGTGGTAAGTCACCTCTAACTTGGCGCTTCTTTATTGAAGTGGCTACAGGCTCGATATTCAAGGCGCGGAGTTGATCAGTGATGGCAGGTGAAGTTACGACTTCTTTTATGATGCGGAATGGTATGCCTTTATCCGAAATTTCTATCTCGTTACCATCACAGTCTCTTGCAGTTCTGCGTCCATTGGTGGTGGTCAGTGCTATGTTTTTGTCAACGGACAACCACGCATCGCCTAAACGTTCGCCTGTAAGGTCTTTCCACGGGAGAAGTTCGCATGACTCTTCTTTATTTACTTCCCATATTAGGAAAGATCCGTCTTTTAAGACACATTCTCCTGTGTGATAATTACAATGACTGACAATTCCGGCCGTGCTTTCCATTGTGGTGGCATCATGACGTTTATACACCATTGCCTCGTAGAGGTAACAGTTGTTGACCTCAAATTTACGCCACTTACAGCAGTATATGCCTCCTCCAGGATAGAACCATTTCAATTCATTTTGTGTTTGGTGCACAAGACCAGTGGTTACTAAACTCCCATGTTCACATTGATTGAACTTAATCATTCGATGACACTCTGCAGCGGTGACGGGCACTTGTGTGCGATCTTCGCGTTTAAGGTGTTCATCGTCGAAGAAGTAGGTAAATGTCTCTACGGCATGTCGTCTTATTACACATTTCCAGGCCCTAGTCGAGTACTGGACATGGTTTCGTTTATAAATGTGTAAGGTGGACGTATATATCTGACTTTTCTATCTTACAGCGGACTTAAGCGTACAGGGTACTGGTCCAGGTATTTTCCATAAAGATCGCTCCCCAATGGTATTACAGATCATTGGAGAAGAGACCAGACTACTGGTACAATTCACAAAAAAGAGCAGGAATACTACAGCTATAATTGGTATCTTGGTATACTTATTAATTAATGGTGTCTTAAAACACCCTAAAGAACGGCATTTAGCCTTTGTGTCGACTCGTGGACTTATATCTGGGGAGAAATGAGGTAACCGGAGCTTTTTCATCTCCTCCGTCTTTACCATTCCCGCGGGCCCACGGTGGCTGTACTCTTGACAGCTGCTATTTCGTTCCCCAGAAGGCGCAGGCGAGTCGCCTTGTACCTTTCGATAGCGAAGTTGGATCAGTCCAACTAAAGCACGATCAGGCCACCATGTAGCCTTTTCTAACTGCTCACGCAGAAATGCATTTTCAGCTTCAAGCTGATCCACCTCATTGTCAGCTTCCTGTGTCACAGGAACAGGCTGACTGTATTCTTCGGTATCGTGTGGGTTTTCATACATGAGGTAACTGCAGTTGACTGCACCAACTAATCCTTGAGGTCTTCCGCCTCTCACAGCACCCCCTCTACCCCTAGCCGAGCGCTGGCTTTTTTCAGATAACACTGATTCATGACATGACCTGCTTTGCCGCAGTTCAGGCAGATTGGTTTACCATCTGCCGTCCATCTAGGTTTGTTGTCTGCACGAGAAACGGTATTTTGTGAGGTATTCTTGGACTTGTGTGGTGTACTTTCAAATCGTGCTACCAGACGGTTTTCCAAAGCTTCGAGATCTTCTTGCCAAGACGGGGACTCAACCTGAACAGCATTCACCCGGGAGGCTGGTTTAGGTGGGTACCTCCGACTTGAGCGATCTTGCTTACGTTTTAAATCCCTAACTTCTTTCCGCAAAAGCGAAAGCTCAGCATCGGTTTTTTCGATAGGTATGGTTTTGCTCGCTTTGCGTTCTAGGACTGCTTCTTGGCGTCGAGCTTCGACAACCGCGTCGTCAAATGTTTTTGGAGGGTCGGCTAAAAAGGTTAAACGGTCTTGAATTTCGGTTTTAATTCCAGCCAGAAAAATGCCTCTCAGAAGGTCTTCGCTCGCTTTTTGTGCCATGTTAGGGTACGCATTCCGGGAGAGTTTCTGTAACTCCCTTGGAATATGTAGCAATGGACTCATGCGATTTTTGTTTACGGGTATGCAGTTCTTCGGAACTAACGAGTTCCCTGGCCGGTGTTTTAAATGCAGCTGCCAGAGCTTGGCACAGAAGAGCATAGTCTGCTTTAGTAGCATCAGGGAGGCTCCTATAAGTTTCGAGAGCATTACCGCGTAAATACGCTGGAAGTTTTAACAGTTTTTGGTCGTCTGAAAATTCTTCAGCCCTGGCTAACAAGTCCCATAACTCGAAAAATTCATCAAAATTTTCACCAAAATCCCCATGATAATATGGTAAGTCTAAATAGCGACCACGTTTCCTTTGCGAATTTGTAGGGTCGTTACCTGCGCCGGCAACTAATTGAGCTAATTGTTGCCGCAAGTCATCTATTTCAGCCTGCATTTTAGTTTCGATACGTCTTTGGTATCTTATAGAACGGGCTGACGCAATTTCCGAAGGTGGTTTAATAAAATCAAAATCAAAAGATTGAAGAAAAGTGCCATCGTTATATGTCATACACAGCCAAAAGTAAAGCCAGTGCGGGAAAAATAATTTATATATTTTTGTGGACTCTTAATTTTCTAATTGTCAGGACTCATACAGGTATATTGTAGCTGAAAAGATGTATATTGCACGAAATACAAATACAAATGTGAACACGATATGTTTTACGCGCAGGCTGGGGTCTCGAACACCCTACTCGCAGCGCCAATTTGTCGCTCCCTAAGTAATTCAAAGACTAGTTGACTAATTTATTAATATTACACGGGCTTATTATCTGGACTTTTACGGTGAAATAATTAAGTATTAAAATATAGATAGCTATTACCTCGGGCCAAACGCAGATGGACTAAACAACCAGGGAAGAAGTAGGACTTTCAGTGACTATGTATGCCTATGCGCTCTATGGTATGCAACTTTAACTAGGCTTAAACTTTAGGAAAACTGCAATACGCTCTGTCTTGCACTGTTAAGTTAAGCTGCTTTTATACTGATTCAATTGCTCGCTATCTTTTGGGAAAAACAAACAACGGAAGGGCTGCAATTTGTAACTTTGGTATAATATTGTGATCGCAAGTAAATAGTTTTGCGGAAACGGAAGGTATTAAGATAATTACGTACGCTTAAAGGAATTATTCTTATCAACAGTTTGACTATTTTACATTTTAGAGGGTGGTATCTTAAGTTATCTTATAGTTCCTATGAGCATCTCACGAGAAAAGTCAGGAACCATATGAAAAGACCACCCATATTCTTTACACCCCACCGTAAAGATTACGAAAACTTTGGCAGAAATTTTTAACGGCGCGTCGCTAGATGTCACTGCGGTGATGGGGTCCGGTTTATGAAATTGAACATTGGCGCCCCCTTTCAAAATTCTTTTTGGCCAAAAATAGCCAAAATTTTGGTCCCCCCGGAGGTGGCTAGTATAGCTGGGATATTGTCTGTTGCCGCCAGTACTTGCTCGGATTCACTTCCGGTGGACCCTCCCTGAGTTACTGCATCAGATGTTGGATCTCGCTTTTGGGGTTTTTCTGGCTCCTGCAGTGCCGTTGGACTGACAGCTTCTTCAGTTTTTGTCCCCGCAGAATTACTTTCGAGCCTGTGGCAACGAGAGGCACCCGCCTCCTGGAGATTGGGAGAAAAACCCGCGGTCCAAGAGGGAGGAGGCTGTTCTTTGTCAAGCAAGACTGAGTCGAATTCCGACTGATTTGGACCGAAGTCCGGGTCTCGTTGAGGCTTGGCCCAACCAGTATACAACTTCTATTGTTTCTGAGCGAGATGTTTCTATTTGCACTTACTACTGGATTCCTCTGATGACGGATTTCGGCACCCGCCCCAATAACATTTATGTGTATTCATAAATTTGCCGAAGTATGAATCTAAGGGATTGGGGCCGAAAGATTCATTACTTCTGTAAATTTATGAGTACGGAATCTCAACCTTTGAATTTCCTTAACCTGAAATCCTTCATTCTTACCATCAATCCCATTCTCCTGCACTATAAATTAGTTTAATGTTTATACTTATATAGTCAATTTCTTTTACTAATTCCACCCGTTTTCGTTTTGTTGTACTGGTAATTATCATTTATACTATCGTTCCTCTGTAAAATCAACCCCACTCATAAAAACCATATCCATTCCCCCTCTTTGTATTTGATTTTTTATTTGTTTTTAATCATAATTCTCCTTTAACTTGTTTGTATTATTTGAGTACACCTAAAAATTTTTATTAAAGATACTAATAATGCAAAAATCATTTCATTAACAGCTCAATATGGGATGATCATAAAATAAATAAAATATCATTATATACACCTAGTCACAACTCTTCCTTAACTTTGGACATAAACGTTGCAATAAATAAGCCATTTCATGCATTTGGTTTGACAGGGCCTGATGGTATTCTTGCATGAAATTAAGAGTATCTCTGTGAATGGCCTGCAAGGTAATAAAGTTTTGAACCATTTTTGAAAAAACATTCGACAATTGGGACGCCGTAAAAGCATAATCAAAATCTGGAATATTTGATGAATCAACTGAATCAGACGGGAAGTGGTCAGGTTCAGAGGGGCCCTCCCCCCCTGGAGAAGCAGCGCCACCAAGCGGATCAGAAACCATACCAATTTGAAACCACCCGGATTTCCCAAGTTTGATGGGGGTGGGAGGGCCGGAGCGGGAGCAGAAAATTGAACTGGAGGTGAGTTGGTAGGTGGGAGTCCGTACTGTGACGAGAGAGGAGCCGGAGCATAATTTATGGGGTGATATTGTTGCTGATAGGGAGAAGGCCCTGCACACTGAACAGGGTACGTATTTGACATGTAAGTTACGTGATCAACTCTCTCCGGGGAAGGACGGTTTTTATAGTCCGGGGGAGCCTTGGACGGATAACGGTCCCAACATTTCTCCGGTGGGTGACAGCGTCTTTTACAGTATTTGCACGGAGCAGAAAACTTTTTCTTTTTCCTTCGTCCCACTTACTCAAGGCTTCTTGGATATGCAGTTCACACCAGTTTTTCATTTCTTGGAACCCAGACGAGAAGCTGCGACTTCCAAGTTTGACTGTGATGGAATGTCGGAATTTTTTGAGGGTGCGGTTTTTTAGCGGTGCCCCCTCCTCAACACAATAAATTGGCAAGTCATAGAGTGTCTCCCTCCGGGGGCCGTGCCTCCCGTGACTCCAAACGGTCTATGACCCGGCGAACATCTTGCATAGTGGGGCGTTCATGCAAAAAAGTGAAGCTAAAGCCGAGGCAAATTTGTCATGGACCCCCGCAAAAAGCTGCTGAACACATTCTTGTTCCCGCTCCTCCTGCGTATCCCAAAGGTCGAGGGCCATCGCCTGCAATTCGGAAATATAATGACGTACAGATTCATTGGGGAGCTGCTTCCGGTGTGCAAATGCCGAAATCCGTTCCCGCAACGAACGCTGTGGTTTGGGAAACTGTGATTTTAATAGTTCCAAAAATTCTTCGTAAGACTCGACGACCTTTGGTCCGCATTTGGATGCAAAAATTTGGGCTTTTCCGGACAATTTATTCCACAAAAGACGCCCCTACTGGTACCCGGGAACCCTATGAACTGCTACGGCTGACTCAAATTGGGGTAGCCAATCTTCAAAATAGGCGTATTTGGGGTCATAACGGGGCACATCCCTCAAAACTTCTAGATAATAACGAAATAAGCTCGGGTCAAATTTTAAAACAGAAATATCTGTGTTTTGCATAGAGTCCGGAGTAGAGTGACGGGAAACCTTGGGCATTCTGGGTATTTTGCCGAAATTGTCAATCGAATACGGTAGGGACATCTGAAGTGGGGGAGGGGAGGGTATGGGTTCCGGAGACGATCGCGGAAGCGTAGTTTGTTGAATATACGTATGTTCCGGTTGTGCGTAAAAACCCGGGGGAGGGCCCGCAGCTAAACTTTGTTGTACCGGAGGCAGGCCTCCCTGGGGGCGACCTTCACCGGAAGGGGGCAACACCCACCACGCCCTTGACCTCCCAGTGGCAGGACACAGGCGGGTGGTGTCCCTCCGGCTGCAAAGCCCCCATCGGAGTTGCCAGGCGATTGGGAGCCACAAAATCGCTGTGCGAATCCGAGCAAGCAATTTGAGCTCCCCCGAACAAGTTTTGGTCGGATGAATTTTTGACTGATTGAATGGGGACCCGGAGATATTGCCCCCCAAAAATTTTCTGCTCTATATGAGGAACGGGGATATTTTTTGGATTCGAAACCTCCCAGTCGACCAAAATACCCGAATTTTGACTATGGACTGAATTATATACAGACCCATTTTCTGAACGTATAACATTTTCCCCAAAATTTTGTTGAGAATTTGAGCCTATGGGAGGGGGAGGGGTTCCGTTTCTGACCTGCCGGGAGAGTATCCCGACAATGCCAGACGGAACTATAACATTTTGTTCAAAATTTTGTTGAAAATTTGAACTCATCGGAGGGGGAGGGGTTCCGTTTCCGACCTGCCGAGAGAGTGTCCCGATAATGCCGGAGGAGACCCGAAGCGACCGGAAAGAACTAGTATTTTGATGGGGTTGAGCCCCCGCGCCCACTTGAACAGACTGATCGGGGTACTGATTTTGAGGTGTAGAATAATTTAGAAGTTGTTAGGAAAGGGGGGGTCTCTCTCCAGCTTGACAACGGCCCAGACACACTGTTAGAGGCAGCCCCATTCCCCAAAATATTTGGGGGTGGATGTAAATTTTGAAGTTGTTGGGGAAGAGGGGGTCTCTCTCCAGCTTGCCCGGACAACGGCCCAGACACACTGTTAGAGGCAGCCCCATTCCCCAAAATATTTGGGGGTGGATGTAAATTTTGAAGTTGTTGGGGAAGAGGGGGTCTCTCTCCAGCTTGCCCGGACAACGGCCCAGACACACTGTTAGAGGCAGCCCCATTCCCCAAAATATTTGGGGGTGGATGTAAATTTTGAAGTTGTTGGGCAAGAGGGGGTCTCTCTCCAGCTTGCCCGGACAACGGCCCAGACACACTGTTAGAGGCAGCCCCATTCCCCAAAATAGCCGAAAGGACACTTTGAGTGCTCTGAGCAACATCAAAACAGGGAGAAATAAAGTTATCAAAAATTTTCTAGGAATTTTCTGGATTTGAATATTTTATGTTTGGGGGAAATGCATTACCTGACTGGGCTTGGGAACCCGATTTTGGGGGGAGGGCTGGTCCCAATTTTTGGGGGAGGGGTGGTCCCAAATTTTGGGGGAGGGGAGGTCCCGAATTATTTTGGGGGAGGGGAGGTCCCGAATCATTTTGGGGGGGAGAAGGTCCCGAATTATTTTGGGGGAGGGGAGGTCCCGATGGGGGGGGGGGAATGATTCCCCCCGATCTCCGACCACCCGGTAGAAAATGTTTGCAATTTCGGTTCAAAAAATCAGAAACGCCTGGCGCCCGATTTGGGGACATTTCGGAAAATAAGCGAACAATTTTATTTTTAAAGCGTTTTACGGTCCGGGTAAGCGGAGGAGAAAAGTCGGACATACTACTCACCTGTGAAAACGGTCGTCAGTTGTAGAAATTACGCTCGTTGCAGTAATTAAATGATTAAATAGACTGAAGGTTGAAGGTCCGTGAGTGTGCGCATGTCCGAATAATCCAAGTCCGCTTACCCTAACCTACTGCAAAAGTCGACGGCAATCCAAGACGGTACCGCGAGTTTACTTTTGTGATTTTGGCAAAAAGTATAAATGACACGACAAAAGACAAAAATAAATTTTACAGTTCAAAAGAAATGAACATTTCAACAGATATTAACATACAAAAGACAAACCTTCAGCCCTTGACCCCAGAATAAAAGAGACGGAGGAAAGGGAGAACCCAAAGAGAAAGGGGAGTAAGATTCCCCAGCCAAAATAGTTGACAAAGCGTCGTCTTACTGAAAATGGCAGAGGGGAGACACGTATGAAAAAGCAGCCGCCTAGTACCAAGAATTTTCCCAGACTGACTTTTGCGCTCAAAACTAGAATTTGCACAATTAGCTAAGGAACCGAGGTTCCCACACGAGAGTACACTTTTCGTTTATCGTTTGTAAAGATAGCACTGCGTTTTAGATGCATTTAGACTAAAATCCAGAGAAATATCGAAAATACTTCACACT
>JASAND010009775.1:0-15602 GCA_030248195.1 Trissonchulus latispiculum
AATCACCTTGAGCAAGGGACTAAGCACATAGCCCACGTTGCGCCGTGGGCTCCAGTCAACCCAGCTGTCTATCCTTATCTGGTCGATAAATGAGTACCACTGCAGTGGGAAGGTAACAAGAGTCTGCTCTGGCGTAAGCCTCTGGGGTTTTTCTAGGCAAAAATAAGTGGGGGGGAAGAGTGGGGGGACGCCCCCCCCCACTAGTGGGGGGGAGGTCCAAAAGTGGGGGGGGGGAAATAAAATGGGCTAAAAATGCCAAAAATACCGTATAAAAAGCCTGTTTTCTACATATACTGTTATAACTAAGCTTAAAGGTGCACAAAAATTAAGTTTTGGCACCAAAATAGATGATTTTTTACCAAAAAGTTCCGGCGAAGCCGGAAAAATTTTGAAAATTTTGACCAAAAATCCTAAAAATTTGGCATTTTCTGGGCACCTTAGGGTGAGTGGGGGGGGGAAGCCCAAAAAAGTGGGGGGGGGGACGAGGTGGAGTGGGGGACCCCAAAAAGTGGGGGAGGCGCCCCCCCCCCGCCCCCCCCCCAGTAAAAAACCCCAGAGCCTAATGAAGGGCTGGCCCCCCTTCCACAGATGTAGTTAACCTTTGAGTTGTCACTCCTGGCTTCGGGCTGAGAATCCGGAGATAAGCACCGGCACTCTATAACCGTTTGCAGGTTTGAGTTCTCACCAGGGGTCACTTTACACTACAATTTACCGGTGGTGGTGGGCCTCGCCCGTGTCGCAAGTCCAACTTTAGCCTCTTATACAGAAAGACACAGTAGGCAGGTCGTTCATATTTGGCATTTAGCTGGGGTGCGGGAGGACTACGCCATAGGCTATAGTAGGTTTCGCCCGAACCCCTGTGGCGCCCTGGCCAGGGGTCCGGGACCGGGGTCAAAATGGTAAAAATTCGAAATTTCTTTCAAATTTCTTTCATTTTTTCCGTTCTTTCAAATTTTCCCAGTCCCCAAACAGCGCGATAACCCCCACCCGGTGGCCCTTCGCCCCCACCTTTATTTTGTTTTCCGAGAAACAATGTCGAAACAAACCGTAAGTTTCGCCCGGACCCTGTGGTAGCCAGGAGTCGGAAACCGCGTCCGTTGTCAAAATTGTCAAAAATCGAAATTTCCAAACGTGGTCAAATTTTTTCAAATGTAAGCGCTTGGTAAAAAACGGCAAAAGTTGTTAGTTTTGCTCTAGGACCTATCCATGGGGCTGGGGGGCTGGGGCACCATGGTGGTGGTGGGGCCCACCCGTGTCGCAACTCTGATTTTAGCCTCTTATGCAGAAAGATCCACAGTACGCAGGTCGTTCATATTTGGTATTTGGGCTGGGGTGCGGGAGGGCTACGCCATAGGCTATAGTAGGTTTCGCCGAGACCCCTGTGGCGCCCTGGTCAGGGGTCCGGACCCGGGTCCCGGGTCAAAATGGTCAAAATTCGAAATTTCCAAAAGTGGTCAAGTTTGGTATCAAATTAATGCCCTTGGTGAGACGAACATTTTTTGTCATTGGAGGACCCCTCCAAAGTGAAGCCAGCGGCCTGTGGCGCCCTGACCATTGGTTTAGTAGCTTTTTTGATTGCCAGGGAACCGACTCCGAAAAGGAAAATAAAAAGTTGGTACGAAACTTAACTTATTCCTATAATTTCCTTGACGTGTGGTTTACCTTAGTTCGAGTGAAGAGATTGAGCCTGGCTATAAGTTGCGCTACAGCGGAAAAATGATTGAAAACAGAGAGTTTGAGCGAGGCTATAAGTTGCGCTACAGCGGAAAAATGCTGGAAACAAGTGGGAAAAATGCCCTAGACGGGCATGCAATGGCTAGAATAGGGAAAGAAGGAAGGGCGGAAAAATGCCAATATATACGTACGTATATTATATACTTGACAGTCGGCGCTGAAAATGATAGAAACTAGGGTTCAGCGCCGAATAGGGAATGCAGTCGGCGCTGAAAATGGTAGAAACTAGGATCAGCGTCGAATAGGGAATGCAGTCGGCGCTGAAAATGATAGAAACTAGGTTCAGCGCCGAATAGGGACGGCTGTCGGGTCATGTTGCTGCGTGGAACAGGCACTTTCTCCGTCCATCCTATTCGCGTGAACTGCGAAACTGAGAGCACTATGGATAAGTTCAGATGAATATACGGATTCTGTGATGATAAATTTACGTGTGCGAGCTCCTATTGGCGAAGTTCCTGATCTAAAATGATGTGTCTTATTTTCTGTGTCCTATTTTTTGTGCTATCTCGAGCTGTGCGTGTTGAGAATAAATTGAGATGTGTACCTTAATTAACAAAATTTAAACCGCACCGAGGTGTTAGGTTGCAAATGACGGTTTTAATTGTTTCTATACTTTATTAGTATTGTAAGTGTTTTGCAAGATAACTCTATTTTCGAAAATAAATAATAGATTTATACTAAAACATAAACAATGACTAAAGCCGTGGTAGAAGTGAAAGAAAGAGGAGTTATAATAAAGGTAATTCTGTCAACGTCTTTCTATTTGTAGCCGTGTGATTGGAAGTCCTATGTCTAAGCTAAAAAGGGACTATGAATTGTATAGTTTGAGCAAAAGATCCATAATTTGAAGTTTTAGTGTCCATTTTCAAGGACTGAGTTGTTTACGCTGTAGGATTGTATGCTAATTTCGCCTTTAAGCGGCTCGTGCTGAGCAGTTCACGCGAATAGGATGGACGGAGAAAGTGCCTGTTCCACGCAGCAACATGACCCGACAGCCGTCCCTATTCGGCGCTGAACCTAGTTTCTACCATTTTCAGCGCCGACTGCATTCCCTATTCGGCGCTGAACCCTAGTTTCTATCATTTTCAGCGCCGACTGTCAAGTATATATATATAATATACGTACGTATATATTGGCATTTTTCCGCCCTTCCTTCTTTCCCTATTCTAGCCATTGCATGCCCGTCTAGGGCATTTTTCCCACTTGTATAATTTCGCAGTCCGCGAATATGGGTTGTTCGGCGAAGCTGTGCCCATATTAATTCGCTCCCAACCTAGTCCTCTTCTGTATTTGAACCTAGCCCCCATATTAAGCATTTTTAAGTCTAGTCCTATCTAGATTTGGCAACCTCACCATCACCCATATTACTTTTTCATGCTCCGGAGGAGCATTTTTATTACTTGTTACTTTGTTGAATGTCGTTTGACATTAGCAATGGCTGAAAATGCGATTTTTGACATAAAAATTTAAAAATTTTTTGGGGGAGGTTTGGGGGGGGGTCGTGGAGGGGATTGGGGGAGGTCAAAACAGGCCCCCCCAAAATTGGGGGGGCGGGGCCCCCCCCCCACCCCAAATCCCCGTTACATCTATGGGGGGATACCCCCTCCCCCAAACCCACCTGGTGAAACTATGAGTGTAAGATTAGGGAGAAGGGTTGGGTTTTTGTTATAATGATACCCCAAATCTCCTTTACACCTCGAGGTGAGGTGTGTTGAAATGTCTAAAAAGTTCGCAAATTTGTGGAATGAGCTTAAACCGGAATTCGAATCCAATGTGTGCAACTTCCAACGCACAAGTGCATTGCACACTGCAAGTGGGGCGAGACAACTCTCAAGTCTCCCACCGCAATGTACACGAACAATTAAAAAAGAAAGTTGCACATCACTAGGCGCCCGAACATATCGGGCACCCGGTGGGACTCGAACCCACGGTCTCCTGCTTAACACGCAGACGCTAACCAACTGAGCCACGGGTGCTTCAGTGGAATGAGCTTAAACCGGAATTCGAATCCAATGTGTGCAACTTCCAACGCACAAGTGCATTGCACGACACTGCACGTGGATGACCACAAACTATAAGTATGAGACCCCTGGGCCAAATAGAAAGTTTTTAATATGTTTTCAAAGTTTACCTCCCAAAACCACCGCCAAAAGCTAAGGGTCATATCGGAATTTCCAAACTTCTCTTGATAGCGTGGAGAGACTCCTGGCTCCAATACTTTGCATGTGGGTTTGTATTAGAGATGCACCGGGGCCGCCACTACCGGGGCCGGGGCCGGGACCTCATCGTGGCCCCGGCCGGGGCCGGGGCCTAGAAATCGGGGGTCCAAATCAAAAATTTTCAAAAATTTCCGTTAAAATTTAAATTTTGCAATAATTTTTGATATACAAACGTTACTATCGTTGTTTTCATTCATATCAGCGGGAAAACAAACGATTTGCAACACTTTTTGACTTTCGAAAATTCAAAATTTTGGTCAAAAAATGTCAAAAATTTACAAAAGTTTGCTAATTTTTGACCCCGGTCGGTACCGGGGCCTGACCACCGGGGCCGGGGCCGGGGCCTGGCCCCGGGGCCGGGGCCAGGCCCCGGTGCATCCCTAGTTTGTATTGTCCCCAAGTATTAACACACAAAATACCATATCCCCTGCTGCATTGGGGCTCCACCAGCTGACCATTTTTTACCCCCAAAATTTCGCCACTGTTTGGGTAAAAACATGGTCAGAACCCAGGAAAAAATTTTTCTGAGGGTTTTAATGCTTTTAGAACGCTTAAAAAGCATCGATTACGTTTAAAAATTTTTAAATTAGTCAAAACCGACCATTTTTGAATATTTTTCAAAAATGGCTATTTTGCTTATGAAGCCTGATTGGTTGATGCTGTACAAATTTTTGAACTTTTCAAATGGATAGAAATTGTAACCAATTCATTATAACTGGTTCTTTGGCGAAATATACTGAATTTGATGCACTCTTTCACCTGGAAGCATCAAGTCTACCCCAGCGCCAATATTTTGGGGTGATTTTTTATACCACAAGCCATTTTTTACCATTTGGTCGGGTAAAAATTACTGATTTTTTATTAATCTGAGAACCTGTGGTGCTAGGAAAGACACCTGAATCGATAGAGGACACTTACACGCGAAACCGCTTCCAGATTGGCCAACATTTACGAAAGTTAGAGGCTTAAGTCGAAAACCGTTTTTTTATCCCGGGTCTGACTATATATATGCGGATATTTTGTTTTTGTAGTTAACTTTTTCGTTCTATTCAGTGATATGCCGTGACCGCAAAGTCTGTGTACGTATTGTTGACCTTTCTGGGTCAGTCGGTCAACTGGTGAGATGAACATTTTGTTAATGAAATATTACATTACATGGCTTTCTGTTATGGCAAAGTGATTTATCGTTTGGATGTTTGGATCCAGTTGTGTAGGTGAGTTTCCTAGAATGTAGAATTGCGGAATGCCGTCAAAATTAGTAGAGTTAAGCTCTGTACAAATGTATTTTTGGGTTTTAGTGGCAGTATGTCAAGCCTAGGTTTACTTTACTGGGGGCCACTTTTCGCCCCCCCCCCCACTCGGCCCCACCCCCCACTTTTTTGGGCTTCCCCCACTCACGATAGCGTGCCCAGAAAATGCCAAATTTTAATGATTTTTGGTCAAAAATGTTTTATCTACGCCGGTTCTTTTGGTCAAAAATCGTCTATTTTGGTACGCAAACTCAATTCTCGAGCACTTTTTAGCTTCGCGACCCCTATAATATGAGTCAAAACCCCCCAATGACAGCCTTCAGAGGCGCTGCGCAGAGGCAGCGCAGATTCCTGCGCAGATCCTGCTCAAATTTTGTGCGCAAAAGAAAGTCCGTGTCGAGTTTAGTTTAATTGGAAAATTTCATCCCCCCTAACACTTACCGTTAAAAAGTTACACCCGCCGGCAGTTATGCCGGCGATGTTTTTTTTCCGTTTCTGGCTTATTCCATGGCAATTTTTTCTGGGGGGGGGGCTTCATGGGCCCCCCCATCGATGGGGGGGGGGCTCACCCAATTTATTAAATCGCGCCGTCTTCTTAGGATTTTGGTTGTATTAGGGGGAGCGCGTTAGCGCTCCGCCTAGAATAGGGAAAATTTGACGCAATGTGTATAATCTGGACATTGTTTGGTCTGTGGCCAGCGGAGGAGTGGACCGATCGGGCTCAAACTGGGTGTGTGAAGAGCCTGTGGGCGGGGGTACATGCTGTGAAAATTTCAGCCGGATCGGCCGGGTAGATCTTGAGATATGAAAATTGGCCCCCCGCGCAGGTCGCGTTTCTCTCCATTTTTTTCCACCAGGGGTGCAGGTCGGAAGACCCTTCAGAGCCGTACTATTTTAGGTTTTTTTGTACAAAAAGTTCCGCAATTCCGGGGAAATTACTTTCCGCGGTTCCCGGACCCCCCCAGATGGCCCCACCCTCTTGGTGGGGACCCCCAAAATGACCCCCGAAAAAAAACTCCGAAAAAAAGTCCGAAAATAATCTAGCCTCGAAATAGATCGCAGCGACCGAAGCTGGGCTCTCATATTGCTCATGTGGCATGGCCCAAGGGTGGAGGTCTCCATTTGAGAGTTTGGTGTTGGTCGGTCATCTGTGGCGCCCTGGCCAGGGGTCAGTAGTTAACGTGTAAAAGGGGGGTCTGGGCCTACGGAGTGGGCAGCCCTATACATAAGAGCTGCTGGGCTGAGGTTTCGTATTCGAATAGGAACCCCTGTATGGTGAATCTAAATGGCCCATTAGTTTCGCTCTAGGACCTATCCATGTGGCTGGGGGGCACCCTGATGGTTGTGGGCCCTACCGTGTCGCAACTCCAACTTTAACCTCTTCTACAGAAATATCTACAGTGAGCAGGTCTCTCTTATTTGGGGTTTGGGGTGGGGTGCGGGAGCACTACAGCATAGGCTATAGTAGGTTTCGCCCGGACCCCTGTGGCGCCCTGGCCAGGGGTCCGGACCGGGGACCGGGTCCAAAATGGCCAAAAATCGATTTTTCCAAAAGTGACCAAGTTTGGTATCAAATGAAAGCCCTTGGTGAGGCGAATATTTTTTGTCATTGGAGGACCCCTCCAAAGTGGACCCAGCGGCCTGTGGCGCCCTGACCAGGGTCCGGACCGGTCCAAAATGGCCAAAAATTGATTTTTCCAAAAGTGGCCAAGTCTGGTATCAAATGAAAGCCCTTGGTGAGGCGAACATTTTTTGTCATTGGAGGACCCCTCCAAAGTGGATCCAGCGGCTTGTGGCGCCCTGACCAGGCTCCGGACCGGTCCAAAATGCCCAAAAATCGAATTTTCCAAAAGTGGCTAAGCTTGGTATCAAATGAAAGCCCTTGGTGAGGCGAACATTTTTTGTCATTGGAGGACCCCTCCAAAGTGGATCCAGCGGCCTGTGGCGCCCTAGTGACCAGGGTCCGGACTGGTCAAAAATCGGTTTTTTAAATAAATTTCCAAGTTTGCTATCAAATGAAAGCCCTTGGTGAGGCGAACATTTTTTGTCATCGGTGGTCCCCTCCAAAGTGGACCCAGCGGCCTGTGGCGCCCTGACCAGGGTCCGGACCGGTCCAAAATGGCCAAAAATCGATTTTTCCAAAAGTGGCCAAGTTTGGTATCAGATGAAAGCCCTTGGTGAGGCGAACATTTTTTGTCATTGGAGGACCCTCCAAAGTGGATCCAGCGGCCTGTGGCGCCCTGACCATGGTCCGGACCGGTCCAAAATGGCCAAAAATCGATTTTTCCAAAAGTGGCCAAGTTTGGTATCAGATGAAAGCCCTTGGTGAGGCGAACATTTTTTGTCATTGGAGGACCCCTCCAAATTGGTCTCTAGCGACCTGTGGCGCCCTGGCAAGGGGTCCTAATTGGTCAAAAATCAAAATTTCCAAAAGTTGTCAAATTTAGTTTTAAATGAAAGCCCAAAATGAGCAGAGCAACTTTTGTCATGTATATGTATATAACTGCATATCCAAGGTTACGGTGCTGGTTGGTTTTTAAAATAGCCTTCCTGCCTAAGATAACGCACCGTGTAAAAAGTTCTGAAAAGGCCATGAACAGTGGCTTTCCAGCCTAAGATAACGCTCCGTGTATAATGTTCTGTAGAGGCCATGAACAGTGGCCTTCCAGCCTAAGATGACGCACCGTGTAAAAAGTTCTGAAAAGGCCATGAACAGTGGCCTTCCAGCCTAAGATAACGCTCCGTGTATAATGTTCTGTAGAGGCCATGAACAGTGGCCTTCCAGCCTAAGATGACGCACCGTGTAAAAAGTTCTGAAAAGGCACTGAACAGTGGCCTTCCAGCCTAAGATAACGCACCGTGTAAAAAGTTCTGAAAAGGTCATGAACAGTGGCCTTCCAGCCTAAGATGACGCACCGTGTAAAAAGTTCTGAAAAGGCCATGAACAGTGGCCTTCCAGCCTAAGATAACGCTCCGTGTATAATGTTCGGTAGAGGCCATGAACAGTGGCCTTCCAGCCTAAGATGACGCACCGTGTATAAAGTTCTGAAAAGCCTATTAACAGACATTTTTCCGTTTCAGCAAATACATTCAGTTGAACTAGAACGTTTTCATCCAGCCTGTTTGCGGTAGCTAGCTTTGCTTACATTGTGTATAAATAAATATATATATATTAGGGATGCACCGGGGCCTGGCCCCGGCCCCGGCCCCGGCACCGGGGCCAGGCCCCGGCTCCGGCCCCGGCCCCGGTAGTCAGGCCCCGGCCCCGGCCCCGGTGGTCAGGCCCCGGTACCTACCGGGGCCAAAAATTAGCAAAATTTTGTGAATTTTTGACATTTTTTGACCAAAATTTCGAATTTTTGAAAGTCAAAAAGTGTTACAAATCGTTTGTTTTCACGCCGATATTAATGGAAACAAGGATAGTAACGTTTGTATTTCAAAAATTACTGCAAAATTTAAATTTCAGAAAATTTTTGAAAATTTTCGATTTGGACCCCCAATTTCAGGCCCCGGTCCCGGCCCCGGCCCCGGTACCGGGGCCAAGGTGGCCCCGGCCCCGGCCCCGGCCGGGGCCACGATGAGGCCCCGGCCCCCGGCCCCGGTAGTGGCGGCCCCGGTGCATCTATAATATAATATATATATATATATATATATATATATATAATGCAACTTCTCTGACATGATTTTCTCTGCAGCGGAAAAATAAGCGAAACTAGGGGGGAAAATGCCCTCGACGGGCAACCAACTTGGTAGAATAGGGAAAGACTTGAATGTTAAATACACGGTGCGTGGTTACAACTGAGATTCTGCTGAAGCGGAAAAATGCCATTTCTCAGCGACTAAAATGACAGAAACCAGCTTTGTGCGCCGAATAGGGAATCTACTCGGCGACTAAAATGGCAGAAACCAGCTTTGTGCGCCGAATAGGGAATCTACTCGGCGACTAAAATGAAAGAAACCAGCTTTATCGCCGAATAGGGAATTCCCTCCTTCCGCCCTATTCCTCCAGCTCTATGCGCCGAATAGGGAGTCTACTCGGCGACTAAAACAATCGAAACCATCTCTGTGCGTCGAATAGGAAGTCTACTCGGCGACTAAAATAATCGAAACCAGCTCTGTGCGTCGAATAGGGAATCTGGTGGGCGACTAAAATAATCGAAACCAGCTCTGTGCGTCGAATAGGGGTTCCCTCCGTCCGCCCTATTTGCGCGAACTTTGAAGCTGCACTCATGCTAAAATATGGGTATAGATTATGTACACAGATGTCAAAATTGTGGTAAGACTTCTAAACGTCCCCGTTTTGCTAAACTTAACAGTTTCGACTTCTCATCTGTTGGCGTGCTATGAGGTAAACTTGGGTGTACATTATTTCGTTTTTTGCGAAAATAAGATCATAATGCGTGCGGAGAATCCCCTGCTCCATAAAGTGTTTTAACTCACTCAGTTTATCAAATAGCAGAAGCATCGGCCAACACAAACTAACAGTCACAAGCTGGGTGTCGGCGTGAGCTCTGCTTCTACTGATAAGCATTTAATGTATTGTTTTATGAGGGTAGGAAACAAAGTGGAAACAAAGTATGTATATATATATACACTGTAAATTGCTTAGATGCGTTAATAAATAAATAAATTAATATATATGTGTATATACATATATACATACATATATATCATAGGGGTCGCGGCAGCGACCCCTATAATATGTGTGAAAAGTGGCTGGAGACAGTGTCAAATAAGCTGCGCAGAAGCTGCGCAAAATCCTGCGCAGATCCTGCGCAGATTTCATGCGCAAATTGTAGAGCACATCGAGTTTAGTATGTCTGTGAAGTTTCAGCCCCGTATCACTTACCGTTAAAAAGTTGCGCCCCGGACCGGTTATGGCGGCGATGTTTTTTTTCCGGTTTCTCCTATTTGATGGTTGTATTGTACATAATGTTCGCCGCTTTCACGTGATCTGCAGCGGTGGGCCAACCTAAAGGGCTATGGGGTCTAGTAGTACCCTCTAAAGAATTTAAGAATCACAACTTTTTTTGTGCCGCAGCTGCGCCACAGCGCCGCAGTGGCGCCGCAAAGTCGGCTCATAGCGAAAAGTGACCATTTTTGTGGTCGTCGCTCAGGTCGAACGTTACGAGCTAGAGCTGATTTCTTTTTATATTCAGAAATTACATATATTGAACTAACTAACGGTCCAGGTTGCGTTTCTCTATCACTTCCCTAGCGACCACAGTGGCCCGTCAAAGATGGCGAAAATTCGAAAAATGAAAAATCGAAATTTATCGCTATCTATTTAACTTTGAACGCTCAAATCTTCCATACAATGGTTTTCTGGCACGGAGAATCGATTCCCGCAGTCAGTTTTACCGTCAGACCCACCCATCTTGCTGGGCTGGTTCCACTTTGCGTCGGGAGGGTCAAGTCGGAAACCGCTTCCTGGAGGTCCATAGTAGGCTTTACCTGGCCTCTCAAAACTTTGTCTATAGGGGTTTTCTGGTGCGCCCAGCTCATTCCGGTGTCCTTTTTGCCGTAGGACTCATCCATCTGTGCTGTGCTGGTTCCACTTTGCCGTCTGGAGGGTCATGTCGGAAACCGCTTCCTGGAGGTCATAGTAGGCTCTACCTGGCCTCTCAAAACTTTGTCTATAGGGGTTTTCTGGTGTGCCCAGCTCATTCCCGGTATCCGTTTTGCCGTCCGACGTACCTATTTTGCTGGGCTGGTTCCACTTTGCCGTTTGAAGGGTCAGTCGGGTGGGGGGTCAAGTGGTCGAAAATAACATTTTTCAAAAGTGGTCAAATTTGGTACCAAATGAAAGCCCTAAGCGAGCTGAGCAACTTTTGTCATAGAACTGCATGCTCAAAGTGGCTGTAGAGTGCTGTGGTGGGGTGGGGTGGGGACTTAGGCGATTTTCGGTCAAAAAATGAAAGTTTTCAAAAGTGGTCAAATTTGGTGCCAAATGAAAGGCCTGAGCGAGCTTAGCAACTTTTGTCATAGAACTGCATGCTCAAAGTGGCTGTAGAGTGCTGTAGTGGGGTGGGGTGGGGACTTAGGCGATTTTCTGTCAAAAATGAAAGTTTTCAAAAGTGGTCAAATTTGGTACCAAATGAAAGCCCTAAGCGAGCTGAGCAACTTTTGTCATAGAACTGCATGCTCAAAGTGGCTGTAGAGTGCTGTGGTGGGGTGGGGTGGGGACTTAGGCGATTTTCGGTCAAAAATGAAAGTTTTCAAAAGTGGTCAAATTTGGTACCAAATGAAAGCCCTAAGCGAGCTGAGCAACTTTTGTCATAGAACTGCATGCTCAAAGTGGCTGTAGAGTGCTGTGGTGGGGTGGGGTGGGGACTTAGGCGATTTTCGGTCAAAAATGAAAGTTTTCAAAAGTTGTCAAATTTGGTACCAAATGAAAGCCCTAAGCGAGCTGAGCAACTTTTGACATGGAACCATCCACCAATATTTGCTGTGCCAAATAACGTCACGTGCCCATGAAACTTTTGTCTTTACTTCTTCAACCGGAATTTAAAGGATATATATACCTATTTATATTTATTATATATTTAAAGGATATTTAAAGGATATATATGTACGATACAGCCAACACACACATATTATCCTCTTTTGTGCGGAGCATTTTTGTTACTTGTATATATATATATATGAATCAGTGGCGCACCCAGCGTTTTCTGACAGGGGGGGCGGCAACAATGTTGAAATATTTTATAGTTATTTCTACACATGTTTTTGTGCTTTGAGAACAAACATGTAGTAATTGGTTACATTGGTTGAGGTAGTTAAATAGAATTAATCATTCTCAGAAATGCGAAAGCAGCAGCGCAGCCCCCCAGAAGTTGAGAATTTTTTGCATTTTAGACCTGAAAACAATTTTTTCTGACCACTTTTTGTTGTTTCAAAGGATTAAAATTGTCTTCTGGCTAGTCTCCCTGGTTTCACCGGATACGTAAGGTATATATGTACTATATAACTCAAACTATTAAAACTCTAAACAAAGCAAAGCAACGTAGCTATGATAAGAAAAATTGCGAAAAAGCGGGGGTCTGGGGGCGGCAGCCCCCAGCTAAAAGCTAGAGCTCTTTTTAAAAAGCTTCACCTATTTGAAAATTTTTTGAGCCATGTTGTGGTTAGCAGTAGCAAAATATGACTAAGCTTTTGTGTGTGCATTTTAAATTGTATTTTGTAAAAAAGCGTGCATATCAAGGGCTTTTAATGAATTTTTTGAAAAACGCACCTGCGTAAATTTTGCGTATATTTTTATTTTAGAATGCGTATTTTTAATTTCGACTGCGTAAAATTACAAATATATATATATATATATAGGTAAGTGAATAGTTGGTTAGACATAATGTTGCCTTGACCAGATAATATTTTAGTTTACTATATATATATATATATATATATATATATATATATATATATATATATATATATATATATATATATATATGTTAAATCAAAATAGGATCAAACAGCAACGCATACTATGCATAGTACGCACAGAAAGTATAGCAACCGCTGCTTGCTATATACGTATACCGAATAATAATTTAAGACCAGCCATCCCACTCCGCCCCATATGCTATCCTCAAAACAACCAAATAATAGTTAATTCGCGCCGAAGGCGCGAAAATTTTTGTTTTTTCTGCTTTTTCTCCTTTCTGCTTCTTAATTTTTCTGACCTTCGAAACCTGACCGGGGGGGCGGCCGCCCCCCCCGCCCCCCCCCTTGGGTGCGCCCCTGATATGAATTGACATTTCAGTATTTCTCAAGTCTGTACTTAAACTTTAAAGTTAACTAATGAAAAACTTGAATTCATTTTGGAACGACCATCACGGTTGCATACTAAAAAAATGACACGACAGCATAATTGGCGAGACTGAGTGTCCTTTCTCCAAGTCAGTGAACACAGATGCGATTCGTGAAGCTGAAAAGTCGGCGTCTATTTAAAAAAAAACTGAAAAGTTCGCGCGAATAAGGCGGACGGAGGGAACCCCTATTCGACGCACGAGCTGGTTTCGATTATTTTAGTCGCCCACCAGATTCCCTATTCGACGCACAGAGCTGGTTTCGATTATTTTAGTCGCCGAGTAGACTTCCTATTCGACGCACAGAGATGGTTTCGATTGTTTTAGTCGCCGAGTAGACTCCCTATTCGGCGCATAGAGCTGGAGGAATAGGGCGGAAGGAGGGAATTCCCTATTCGGCGATAAAGCTGGTTTCTTTCATTTTAGTCGCCGAGTAGATTCCCTATTCGGCGCACAAAGCTGGTTTCTGCCATTTTAGTCGCCGAGTAGATTCCCTATTCGGCGCACAAAGCTGGTTTCTGTCATTTTAGTCGCTGAGAAATGGCATTTTTCCGCTTCAGCAGAATCTCAGTTGTAACCACGCACCGTGTATTTAACATTCAAGTCTTTCCCTATTCTACCAAGTTGGTTGCCCGTCGAGGGCATTTCCCCCCCTAGTGATTGACAGAATTCATAATGGTTAGTCACAAGTTTTCAAGCTGAACTTCGAGATTATTTGCCTAGGAATATATTTCTTCTTGGTGTTTATTTTTAGATCCCTACTTAGTACCGATTATTCTTGATCAACCTTTTGCTGGTTCAACGATATCTTTATATGATCACCGATCTCGATCCGGTGAATTTTATTGGTCTGAATAGTTTGCTGTCATCTGGGGACGTTGTGCTTTCTTTTCATTTTTCGGTAAGACTCTTAGTTTAAGACTCTTAGGATTTCGGGATCTACGTAAGTCTAGTAAATCGTAAGTAGGATCATTACTCATTATCAGTAGGATCACTCGGAAGGTATTTTAAAAACTTTTCCGGCGTCGCCGGAGATTTTCACTCAATTTTTGCACTTTTCAACACTAAATTTTCAACACTACTTTCCAACACAACAGCGACAAAAATCAACATTTACAGTATATATATATGCCAGAAAAATAGCGGTATTAGCATATTCGAAAAATTTTCGCCCCCTACCCTCCAAAATTCCTTGCCCCTCGGACTTTTGGGGCCCCGCTCCAAGAAACAATCCCTAGAATAAGCCCAGCTAAGTAGCTTTTTTGAGATCTCATGTGCCGTTGAAAATGCAGCATCAACTGGACAGGTTTCATGAAGTTTAACACATAAACATAAGGCAATTTTTGAATAGCCAGGTAAGCAAAATTGTCCGAATCTGATCGCATAGGATGACGCAGCGTGCTCATAGTACGATAGTAGTAGATACATACATAGATTAGAAAGAGTCGCGCTTTCTGCAGCTATGTTTTGGAGCTCATAGCTCCAACCCATGACCCATTAGGCGGATGAGTTCCCCCCAAAGGGGATGGGTTTTTCACCCCATGGCTATACCTTGCGACATTTAGGGGTTTTATAATCTTTTTGCTTTTTCCCTTTTGCTTTTTACTTTTTGCATAATTTTCCCTACGTTCTAACGTATCGTATTATATACGTATATGCCAAACAGTGGCCCACCCAATAAAACGCCCGTGTCCGTTTGGGCGGTTTTTGGATTATGGAATCCCAATTGTCATGGCTTCTGAACCTCTTAGTTTCTTCAGAAACTAGTAAGCTTTTTATTTTCTGGTTCAGAATCCGTGCTGTGTTCTCTGGCCAGATTAGTGGAAAACTGACATTGGTCACTGGGCTTTTTCTAGGCGAAAAAGTGGGGGTGAGGAAGTGGGGACCCCCCACACTGTTGGGGGAGGGGGGATCGAAAAAACCCAGTGGTCTAAAATTGCAAAAATTCAGTAAAACTAGCCTGTTTCCTATGTCTACTGCTATAGCTATGCTAAAAGGTGCTCAAAAATTGATTTTGAGAGTATACCAAAGTAGACGATTTTTGACAGAAAAGTTTGATCAAAAATCCTTAAAATTTGGCATTTTCTGGGCACCTTTATAGTGAGTGGGGGAAGCCCAAAAAAGTGGGGGTGGCGCTGGGGGGGGGTGGGGGGCAAAAAGTTGGGGTTCCCACGCCCACCCCCCCCCCCCCCACTAAAAAAGTCCAACACAGAATATTAGCTTAGCTAATTAGGAAGTTAGGCGAAGCCTTTACCAAATTAGTGTGCACTTTCCGAAATCATATTTGTAGTACTATATAATGTTGCCTTGCTTGCTAGTTGTTAGATTTTGAATCAGACGAAGAATCTAATCTGCCATTTCTGTACTACGTATCGTTTTGTTTTAGCATTTGATTCTCCTTTCCTACGTTTATGTCTTTGGCCCTGGTTAACCATGCATGGCACTCTCTGCTCAGTTGGCTGGCTGGCTTATTTGTTGTCGGTATGCTCTTTGCTACAAGTTTGTGGTGTTTTGAACAAACGTATATATACGTATACCGTATATCATGAGGGTGCGCGGAGCGCCCCTCATAATATGAGCTATAAAGGCAC